>JNDS01003412.1:0-35252 GCA_000697035.1 Rhizopus stolonifer B9770
AAAAAAAAAAAAAAAAAAAAAAAAAAAAAGGTTGTTAGAATAAACCATTTTAATGCAGCCTATCTTCTTAATTACGTGGATAACTAAATATGAAAAAGTAAGCATTAAAATGTAATCAAAGGTCTATAACTTACGTAACTGCAGCAGCACAACCACCACCAGCAAATAAGAAAAGAGGAGCCAAAGCAGGGTTTGCACGAACAAATGAAACGAAAGCCATATTTTTAATTCTTAAAGAAAAGATTTAAAAAAAAAAAAAAAAAGGATACGTATTTATACTTATTTAACCCCTCTTTTTTCACACACAAAAATAATCCATTCTTTTCATATGTCGTACGCATAATATCAATCATATGGTCTCACATTGACGTTCATTATAGGATACACAACTTATCCTCTTACATGTACGAACAGCAAATGAAGGTTCAAAACTTTTCCTTTGTGCAAAACCATTGGTTGGATAAATCTCATGAACTAAGGGGTAATAGTTACACCTCTTTTCATTCTTACGTAAAATCTTATTTAGTTGAACTCTGTCACCAATTATTTAAAGATGAGATAAAGAAATGGGAAAAGTTGGCTTGTCTAACAAAGGAGTTGAAACAATCTATTCAATAGCAAATCTTGTTTTCATGGGAAAAAAAAAAGTCGTTTTATTGACATCATTGGTGCAATAAAACCCATAAAAGGGTTAAAATTTAAGCATATTTTTTTTTTTTTTTTTTTTTTTTTATCAGTGGGTTATAAAGTTCTGACATGTATCCGTGGTTCTATTCCCACTGTGTTACTCTTTTTACCAGATTCCCACACTCCCACATCTCCAATTCATACAGAAGCAGATTTGTGCATACAAATAGAAAGATTTGCAATGTATTAAAGTTTAAAAAAAAAAAAAAAAATGCCAACTTTAAAATACAATGTGAAACTTTTTCTTTCTTATAGTTAATAACTCATCTAATGTGGAAAAAATAAGCCCAAAGTTTGAATAATGTCTATGCTTCAGGCAAAAATAGTATGACTAGCGTATCTAGATTGTAGAATACAACACAAACTATTTAAAATAAAGCTTATTTTATGTAATAAAGTTGACCAAAGAGTTTTTTTTTTTTTTTAAGGAAAACCTTTATCCTTCTCTTTCACTACCAAATAGCTATGTCTTGTCATCTTTAGTTTAATGAACTGTTACAAAGAAGCATCGCGAGATTTCATCAACTTAAATTATGGACGGTTCAAGTTGCTTGTTATTAACAATCACGCTTTTGTTAACGTGCTCTTGTAACTGAAACTCTACAATTTTTTCTTTTTTTTTTAGGGTAAATACATAAAATAGATATTTTATTGCTATAAATTATTGAAAGAATGAATTGCTATAAAGAAAGATGAACTGAATCAAAAATTTCTTTAATCACTTATAGTGAATTGATCTCTTCAATTTTATAAAAAAAAAAAAAAAAAAAAAAGTGAATATTGTACTTATAAACATGTAACCTTCAAATGCATACAAACTCAAGCATCTATTATTGTTAGATGTGCACATACAATTGGTTGTTTGTATAGCAACGGCTTATATTGTGCTCACTTATCCCTTCAATGATCAAAAAAAGTATATATTTTTTTTTTTTTTCCTTTATTGTTTGTAAATATAATTATTACTTGTAGATTATAAAAACACGATAAATGAAGATCCATTATTTTAACATGTTTCTTTTGGAAAAATCTTTCAATGGCCGCTCGAAAAAAAATTAAAACTACGAATAAATAACTTTTTTTTTTTTTTTTTTTTCTTTTTTTATATAATTTCAAGAAAATAAATGAATGACAGCGGAAGAAGAAGAAGAACAGGTTAAACAACAACTGATTCCAAAAGTAGTCAAGATTGTCAGCAATGAAAAAGTGAATCGAACGTCTTCCCCCGAAAGTTCACCTTCTCCTCCCTCTTCACCCATCACTCGGCGAATTCCATTACCTAAACTTTATCGATTTCAAAAGTTTAGCAAGTTCTTCTTGTTCTTTCTCGTTTTATTTTCTGTAGGCTTTATTGGAGTTATTTTGGATTCATTTTTACATCACCAACGAGATGTCTCGGGCTGTCAACAAAGTTATATGAGACCACAGTATATTAAACAAGTTGGATTCGATAGTGAAATGACTCGATTTGCCGGGAAATACAGTCTCTATCTTTATCGAGAAAAGGGAGTAGATTTGTCAGATAAAGTAAGTATTGAATGTGTATTATATAAAGACTAAAAAAAAAAAAAAAATAGCCAACAGGAGTGCCCGTTTTATTTATTCCTGGTCATGCTGGTAGTTATAAGCAAGTTCGATCATTGGCTGCAGAAGCTGCCTTTTCTTATTATTCAAATTATGAAAATGATCATAAACAACTGGGTACAACCAATCTAGACTTTTTCACAGGTAAAAAAAAAAAAAAAAAAAAAAAAAGACAGACCCTTGGAAAGCTAATTGTTTTAATCCTAGTTGATTTTAATGAGGAATTCTCTGCACTTCATGGACAATCGATACTAGAACAAGCTGAATATTTAAACGATGCAATTGATTATATTCTTAAACTTTATCCACAAACTCGCAAGTCCGACATGGGCCCTGACGCTACAGCTGTCATGATCGTTGGTCATTCAATGGGCGGTATTGTAGCCCGAACCATGTTTACAATGCACAATTACCAACAAAGCACCATTAATACCGTCATCACACTCTCCACTCCTCACCTCTTACCACCCGCACCCTTTGACTGGAAGATTTCGGAGCTTTATGACAACATAAACCGATTCTGGCAAGAAAAGGAATGGAAAGACCTCTCGATTGTTTCTATTGCCGGTGGCACGCTGGATAATACAGTCTGTTCAGATTCGACCAATATTGAGTCCATTCTGTCTCCAGACCATGGCTTCACCGTCTTTTCAACCGCTGTGCCCCTTGTTTGGACAGCCGCAGATCATGTGTCGGTCCTGACCTGTAACCAGCTCGTCAAAGTGGTCTCCAAAACCCTGTTGGATTTAGTTGATATCCGTCGTGGATCACAAACAAAGCCCGTCAAGGAACGCATGCGGATCCTGAGACAGGCTCTCTTGAGCGGTCTTGAAGATCGTACCGGGGACGGCTCTGATCTCTCCCTTGGAAACATGTCCCAGTTCAAGCTGTCGGAGGCTCTGGTGTTGGCGCCCGGAAAGAGACTGGTGCTCGATTATGAGCCAATAGCAGAGATTGTTCTTTTACCCACCGTGGACAATGCCAATGCGTTTTCTATTCTTTCGGATGAAGACGACAGATTCGAATTGTACTTGTGTTCAAGGCTTGATCAAGAATTGTATTGTCGTGAAATTGATTCGATTGCGGTGTCGGTGCCTGCCTCTACCGAAAGAGACTTGCATCCCTTTTCGGGAAATACCTTTTCATTTGCAAGCATCGAGTTTGAAGAGATGGGAAGTTTTAGTTATCTTGGTATTCGCGATAAGGGAAAGGGATTTTTGATGGCTGAACCTTTTGATACGAAAATGAATAGTCAAGTAATTCATCAATCCATGTTGTGTAAGTTAATTAAGAAAAGAGGGAAAGAAAAAAAAAAGGGGGGGACGGGGAAACTAAAATTGAGTAGCGATTGCTCTAGAGGGAGTGCATGTCAAGACCAAGAGTGGGATGTTTACGTCAATTCATATACCTTCTATCGAAAGCCCTATTTTGGCCTATCATCTCAAGGTATCACGACCCAACTGCAACAATCGGTCCCATTTCGCGCCCTTTTTGCGACAATCCATCTCCACTATGCATGAATCTAAATTTTACGTCAACTTGGCAGGAAATGATCAAGACGAAACGGAAATTTCGATTCATGGCCGAACAGCCTTTGCGTCAGTCGTGAACCATCGAGACAAGAATGGACTTTCTTTTCAAATATGGATGGACCCCTCTTGTTCAGAACCCCTCCAGCTGGATCTATCCATTGATTGGTACGGAAGCGCAGGTCGTTTGGGGTTTAGAAATGGCATCATGTTGGCTACCTTTTCCTTTATTGTGGTTGTCTTGGTCTTTACTTGTCAAATCAAGTGCTACAATAATTCGGGTATTTATCCTCATTTTGGTCAGGGTCTTTCCTTTTGTCTGCAGAGAACATTGCCGATTATCATGGTCAGCCTCACCCTGTGTAGTATCGCTCAGTGTACCTCCTATTTTACTTTTACTCTTTGGCCTATCTCCCACCAAATATCCAGACAGGACGTGATGACGGGTAACACGGATCCTTTCTTTTGGTGGATACCGCTGTTGGGCTTGTCTGTGAGCGTCGGTATCGTTTGTTTGCTTTGGGTCATTGTCGAAGGAATACTAAGATTCATGGCCTGTCTTTCCGAATGTTGTTCTGTCAAATTATGGCCAATCTCTCGTCCACAAGAGACACTCTATCAGCAAATCCAACGTAGAACAATCACCACATGCATCTTGTTTGTGTTGGTCGCAACATGTATACCTTATCAATTTGTCTTTATCGTTGCCTTTCTTGTTCATATCATTGGCTGTGTCCGTGCTCTGATAAGATTAAAAATACCAGTAAGTTGATATTTTTTGTATATAGTATGCTTATACTCTTTTTTTTTTAAAAAAAAAAAAAAAGACAGGACATCTGAGAAGAGAAAACAGATACAATTTTATGCTTTCTCTCTTGCTCTTGTTCTTTACTCTACTACCTTTTAATTTGCCTATTCTCTTGGTCTGGATACGCAATATCTCTGTTCATTGGTTTGTACCTTTTTCTTCTGATCATAGTGTTTTAGCTATTGCACCTATCATGGTTTATGTTGAAATCCTGACCAGCAATAGAAAAATGCTGCTTCGTCAAAATAGGTAAATAATTTACACACACACACACACACACACACACACACACACATGGAAGTGAAACTAACAACATGTTTAGATTTTGGAGTATGATGACCTATTTATTCATGTATTATATTGTGGTTTATGCCTTTTTGTTTGGTATCAAGTATACTCATTGGATTTACTTTTCAGCAAATTATCTCATCGCATGGTTTCTGCTACTTCATTTTAGAGATTCACACTATAGTCGATTATCCTATCATTATTTAATGGATCATGTGGGTAGCAAGAAACAATCATAAACACACTCACACACTTTTTTTACTCTTATTTAATATTTAAAAATAATAAAATAAAAAAAAAACTGGAATCATAGCCCAGGTCTCCAAGGAAACCAAATTTATGACTCTCTTTGTTTCAACACTGTTTGCTTTATTTTCAGGTACAATTGATTATCTTTGTATTAAAGCCCAGAATAATCCTCAAAGGATCAGATAGCATTTGACTTTTCATGTCCCTGAACCAACGTCATTTACAGCTTTTTTAATTTGGATTTTAAAAGCACCGCTAATCTTTTATCGATCAACAGCATCTTTTGTATAAAAAAGAGAGAGGGAAAGAAATTTTTTTATATTAATTCACGTACCGGTTTTCTCATAAACTTTACAAGATTTTTTTTTAAAAAAAAAAACACTTCGTCTTCCATTGTACACCACTATCCAGAAAAAGTAAAAAAGGTTAATTAAAATATTTACCCGACTTGTTCCGATGACTTTCAAGACCAAAAAAAAAAAAAAAAAAACAACGTCACTGACCAACCACCCCCCATCCCCCTTCAGTTTAAGCTCGCAAATATTTTTCTTTTTTTAAAAAAAACTTCTTCTTCCATTAGGAAATAATCTTTTTTATAAAAAAAATGCTTTCAACAACCAACCTTGCTTCCAAAGTTTTACGTTCAACTGTTAACGGTATGACGTGTAATTTTTTTTTAAGTTACTTATTTCAATTTTTTTTTTTTTTTTAGTTGCTCGTCGTACTTATGCTAACAACGGTGGTTATGAGTCTACCTACAAGAACTTGATGATTAACTCTCAAACCAAGGTTATCTGTCAAGGTTTCACTGGTAAACAGGTAAATTATAATTTTCACAAAAGAAAAGGGTAATAACTATTTTATTAAAAAGGGTACTTTCCACTCTGAACAAGCTATTGCTTATGGTACCAACATGGTCGGTGGTGTTTCTCCCAAAAAGGCTGGTCAAACTCACCTTGATCTTCCCGTTTTTGGTACTGTTCGTGAAGTAAGTAAAAAAAAAAAAAAAAAAAAAAAAAAAAAAAAAAAAAAAAAATAGAATAGAGAGAGAGAGAGAGAGAGAGAGAGAGGAGTGGATGTTGATATTTTTTTTTTAAAAAAAAGGCCGCTGATGCCACCAAGGCTGATGCCAGTGTAATCTATGTTCCTCCTCCCGGAGCTGCTCAAGCTATTTTGGAAGCTGTTGAAGCCGAAATTGGTTTGGTTGTTGCCATTACTGAAGGTATTCCTCAACACGATATGGTTCGCGTCAAGCAAGCCTTGATGACCCAAAACAAGACACGTTTGGTCGGTCCCAACTGTCCCGGTATGATCTCTGCCGAACAATGTAAGATTGGTATCATGCCCGGTTCTATCTTGAAGCGTGGTAAGGTCGGTATCGTCTCTCGTTCAGGTACCTTGACTTACGAAGCCGTTCAACAAACTACCGATGTTAACCTCGGTCAAACCTTGTGTGTTGGTATTGGTGGTGATCCTTTGAACGGTACCAACTTTATTGATTGTCTCAAGGTCTTTTTGGAAGATGAAGAAACCGAAGGTAAAAAAAAAAAAATTGGATGAGAGAGAGAAAGAATGTGCGTGTATGGATATTAATTTCCTTTGAATACATAGGTATCATCATGATTGGTGAAATCGGTGGTACTGCTGAAGAAGAAGCCGCTGACTTTTTGAGAAACTACAACTTGACTAGAGAAGTTCCCAAGCCTGTTGTTTCATTCATTGCTGGTTTGACTGCTCCTCCTGGTCGTCGTATGGGTCACGCTGGTGCCATCATTTCTGGTGGTAAGGGTGGTGCTCAAGATAAGATTGCTGCTTTGGAACAAGCTGGTGTTCATGTCACCCCTTCTCCCGCCAAGTTGGGTACTACCTTGTTAAAGGCCATGAAAGATGCTGGTTTGGCTTAAGTCAAAGAATTCTCCACTATTTATTATCACGAAAGAAAGAAAATCTCTCCTCCCCCCTTCCTTTTCAATTTCCTCTTACATTGTGTGTAATTATAAAATACAGTAATTTTTTTTTTTTTTAAAAAAAACTTTAAATTTTCAAAGTGCGGCTCAGAAAATGTCATACAAGCCACTACCCTAAAAAAATTTTTGAGTTAGTGAATGTGTGTGTGTGTGTGTGTAAGCCAATGTTGAGGTCCGTCAATTTTTTTTTTTTTTTCTTTCTCTTTCAACCAAATTATCATTGTAAGTCGACCTTGAGAATGACTTGTAGAAATTAAACAGTTGTAGAAACATGAGTTCCGAATTAGTCTGGGGTATCATCAAGAACAACAACTCTTTCCTTGTTAAGCGTCAAAATGTTCAATTCTCTTCTGAACCCTCCAACTTGTTGAACATCAACTCTTTCAAGTACTCTGGTATTGCCAACCACAAGGTAATTCTATTTTATGACTTGAAAAAGTTGGTTAATTTTATTTAGACTGCTGCTCTTATCCCTGCTGCTCGTGGTGTTCGCGTTACTTTGCGTAAGGCTAACAAGGAACAATCTCCTGCCAAGTCTGCCAACACTGTTGTTATCGCCAAGACCCGTCGTCAAACTTCCAAGTCTATTGCCAACTTGATTGCTCGTGGTAACAAGTACAGACCCGATCTCCGTGCTGTAAGTTTCTCTATAATGAATCAACCGTATATATGATATTAATATAATCATAGGCTGCCGTTGCTCGTGCCTCTGCCATCATCTCCACTCAACAACCCAAGAAGGTCCAAAAGAAGCGTGAATCCAAGGGTGTCCGTGCTCAAAAGAATTAGATGAATAAACTTTTAATAGAGTTTTTTTTTTGATAAAACATATATACATTGTGTGTGTGTGTGTGTGTGTGTGTGTGTGTATTAAATAAATAGCGTGACGCTTTTAGGTAATAATTCAGCTCTTTCGGTTTTAAATAGCTATCTTTATTCCAATTCGTTTATCGAAAGCTAAAGAGATTTTTTTTTCTTCAATATTGAATTTACGTTATCTATATAACACGGGTTAAAAAACGACTAGCATCTTTCATTTTGTTTCGAAAAAAAAAAAAAAAAAAAAAAAAAAAAAAAAAAAAAAAAAAGAATTTCCAAGTTCATCATGTTTTATCGCCTTTGGTGAACCAACAGAGTTGAAGTGATGATTGATCTTTCTAAACTTCTGGCTTATAATGATTCATTAGTACAACAAACATCAAGTATCCAATATGCTTTTTTTTTTTTTTTTTTTTTTTTTTTTTTTTTTTTTTTTTTTTTTGTTTTTTCTTTGTTAATTGGTATTTCTTTATATATTGTCATTCAAGTCATTATTATTAACAATGTACCTTCTTTGTCAAGACAGACTTCTGATACTTTTCTTTGATGCGTTTAGGCCTTTTGTAAAAAAAAAAAAAAGGGGGGGGGGGGGGGATCAACTTTTTAGTTTTTTAACATAGCAAGACGTTATAAGAGTGCTATATAACAAATGATGTTCATTGATTTATAAAGCATTAGAAATTACAAGACTTTTCTTCTTTTTAAGGATGCAAGAATTTTTTTTGAACAAAGGATACCAACAGTCAGTTTTGTTCAAATGAAGAAGAAGAATAGAGATTGTTTCAAAAACCTGATCAGTCAGCTCGCCATCCATCTGCAGTCCAGTTATACTCGGATGTGTATCCATAAAGGGAATCACAGCATCCGGGTCCGTCAATCCTCCTCCAAAACAAAGTGTCTCTAGGTTTGGCAAGTAGGGCAATCCTGTAGCCCGATCAAGAATAAGATGCACAAAGAACCAACGGCTGATACTACTTTCTTGAGTCACATAGAGATATCTCAGCCGTGTTAATGATCGCACTTGATAAGCAGATTCGTTTGTAAAAGACATGGTCAGGTGTGTGATGGGTAAATGAACAAGATGCTCAATAGCTCTTGAAGACAATCCAAAGCACTGATCGAGTTTGACCGTGCTTAGTTGAGGACACTGTCCGAGAGCTATCGTGGAGGCGTCGGTGAAGGATTTATTGTTTTGCAATTCGATATGCTTGAGTTGCTTACAGTGTTGGGAGATGTATCCGAGGGCTCTGTCTGTTAATTTGAAGGCTTGTTCTATCACGATTTTTTCTACTTTGGCTGTCAGCGGCAAGATGTCTAATAGATGATCGTCTCTTGGTATACACTTGAAATGTAATTCTTTGATTTTGTAGCATAACAAGTGGTTTGACTGGCTTAAGTGTTTGTAGAGCCAAAAAATGTCATGATCGGAACTTAGGTTGGGTGAACGCCATAATTCAGTAATAAAGATTGAATAGAGCTCCTTGTTTAAAAACAGACATGTATAAACATCGTGTGATTGAAGATGATTGCATAACATTATGACTATTTCTTTTGGTATCATCCCAAAAACAAACTATTCAAAAACAAAAAACATGAAAAAAAAGAAAAGAAAAGAAAAGTATATCATCATCAAGAGAAAAAGTGTGTGTAAGGTTTCATTATATAGAAAAGGGCATAACTTGTTTTTTAAGTTTGCATAATCAAAACAAGTTTCTTTGTACTCTTAGTGAATTCGGATATTCAAAAGAAAGAAGCTGGGCCATTCTTTTTTTTTTTTTTTTTTACTGTGAACATCATGAGTTTAAACCAAGATCAACGTCGAGATAAATTCAAAGGAAATAGCCACTTTAAACCAGAAGAACTCAGAAGAAGACGTGAAAAAGCACATGTAGAGATCAGAAAACAAAAAAGAGAAGAAAATTTGTCAAAGAGAAGAAACTTCAATCTTCAACAATTTGGTCCTGACTCTGACGATGAAACAGACCCAGTAGCTCAAGAAGCAGAAGTAAACAACACAAGCTTTTTTATATATAGAGATTTATATATATATATATATTATAGGTTGTAGCCCAAATTCCTTTGTTGATGCAAAGTTTATATTCAACGGATGCCGCTTTACAACTTGATGCAACAACACGATTCAGAAAACTCTTGTCAAAGGAAAAAAATCCACCTATTAACGAGGTTATTGCTTCTGGCGCGATTCCATGTTTTGTCAATTTTTTGGCTTCTCCCGATAGTGAACTCCAGGTAAAAAAAAAAAAAAAAAAAAAAAAAAAAAAAAAAAAAAAACAATGAAAGAGTTTTTTTTTTTTGTTTGTTTAATATAATATAGTTTGAAGCAGCTTGGGCTTTGACAAATATTGCTTCAGGAAATGCTCAACAAACAGAAGAGGTGGTTAAATCTGGAGCTGTACCTTGCTTTATCAATTTATTAAGAACTGGAGTGATCGATGTTAAAGAACAAGTAAAGACACACACACACACACACACATACATACATACAAAAAGAGAGATTGATCCAGTCTTTAGGCTGTTTGGGCACTTGGTAATATTGCAGGAGATAGTTCACGTTGTCGTAACTTTGTATTGGAAAACGGAGCACTTCCACCTTTATTAGCGATATTTGAAGAATGTACAAAACTTTCCATAATCCGTAACGCCACCTGGACTCTATCTAATTTTTGTCGGGGAAAGAACCCTCAGATAGAATGGAGATTGGTAAGTTTTGGTGCATTCAAAAGAAGATTGAGACTGATTCAAGAATAGATTTCACCTGCTTTGAATATCTTGCCCATGTTACTCAACTCTAGCGATGAAGAAATTTTGACTGATGCTTGTTGGTCTATTTCTTACTTGTCTGATGGATCTAATGACAGAATTCAAGCAGTGCTTGACACGGGCATTGCCGGACGATTGGTTGAATTATTAGGTCATCCTTCCACCACAGTTCAGACACCCACACTCCGTTCTATTGGAAACATTGTCACGGGAGATGATAATCAAACTCAGTCAGTCATCAATTGTGGTGCACTTCAGGGCTTATTGTACTTATTGGGTAGTCCTAAAGATACGATCCGTAAAGAGACCTGTTGGACGATCTCAAACATTACTGCAGGAAACTCAAGCCAAATCCAAGCTATTATTGATCATGGTTTGATTGAACCTCTGATTCATATTATGGCTCATGGTGATCCCAAGACACAAAAGGAAGCCTGTTGGGCTGTTTGTAACGCCACTTCAGGAGGAGCAAACGAACCGGAACAAATTAAATATTTGGTGAATGCAGGATGTATTGTACCTTTGTGTGGTATATTGACTTCAATGGATAACAAGATTACGATGGTTGCTCTGGATGGCTTGGAAAATATTTTGCGTATTGGAGAAAAGGAAAAACATAATTCACCCGAAGGTTATAATCCATATGCTTTGTCTGTTGAAGAGTGTGGTGGTGTTGATCATATCCATAACCTGCAAAATCATAGCAACTTGGAAATATATAACAAAGCATATCAAATCATTGACAAATATTTTGGTGAAGATGATTTTGCTGAAACTGATATGATATCTCAAAATACTCAATTTGTATTCAACAATGAAGCTTCTTCCAATGGTTTTAACTTTTAAATAAAACATTCTTATTGCATACTTTTTTTTTTTTTTTTTTTTTTTGGTGTTCCACAATGAATTCAATCCAAAGACGGGTTCAATTTTTTTAATTTTTTTTTTTTTCTCTCTCCTAAATACTTTTATAATGTCTTTATTATTAACGAAATCTTGTGAATATGCTTTACTTGTGACAATACAACAAGGTAAAATATGAAAGAAAAAAAACCAATAAAATGCATGTAACTTAAAAAACTTTAAGGCCGATACTTTAAAAGCGACAATGAGTCAATCCAAGTTGAAACAGAACTCGACTTGAAATTACCTTCTTCCATTAACGACTTGATTCCACACAACACCAAAATAACTTCTCCTTCAGCCAATATTGAAAGGGACGGTACCTGTGACTTTAATGTTTCGCTTGTTTATTTTGTATCTTCAAAACAACTGGTTCGGTTACGTAAAGAGAGAGCCAAAGCGATCATACGAACTCGTAGGATATACAAAGATCAAAAGATGAAATTAGTGGATACAATCCAGCTACCTATCACAGAAGCCAAAGAAGTAGTGCCTAAATCAGCCCATCAATTAGACCACATTTACAAATTTGTTGCTGATAAAGGCGCTTGGTGTACATTATCTTCACAAGAACAACTCAAGGTCGGATTATTCTACGTCGCCATGCCCGATTCGAGCAATAGTGGTGGTGGTGGTGGTGGTACTATCACAAGAGTGAGTACGCCTTGCATCGAATTACGATCTCCACCTCCTACTCCTAAAATCACAAATGCAGCACTTCATCAAAGCTATTGTTCTAGTAACAGTAGTAGTGGAAATAGCTCAACAACCACCAGTAGCAATAGAAAGAAGAAGATTACCTCCATTCTCGGTATGCAACATCAACTTCCCAAAAAGAAGCCTGTGGAAGACAAGAGAGCAAAGACACCACAACCCACACTTAGACGAACCAAATCATCACTTATAGATTTGAATATTGAGGAACTGGCAGAGACACTCAGAAAGATCAACATTTTCCCCTCTGTATCAAAAGAAATAAGAAAGACACCACAACCATCCCAGTCTTATCATCAGATTGGTAAAGGCACACTAAAGTACACTTTTTACTTTAAAATACTTCACGCCGATCATATCAACCCATCCATCTCACATTCTTCCAACTCAAAGTTAAAAAAACCTTACGTCTCCTGGTCCTTTCTATCCACTTATAACATATCACCTGCTGCTTCCTTTGCACAAGAATACACCAACCAATCAAGGTCCTGCTTTCAGTTGACTGGACATTTAGTAGACATACAACATTGGTTGGATGCTCTAGACCAGATCAAACTCAGTCTGATCATGATGGACAAACAGACAAAACAGACAGCCGGAACAGCCTCTATTTCTCTCAAAAACATTGCTTTTAATGATCGAACATTTGATGACAGATCCTGTCTTGTCCTGAACTCTCAGGATCAGGTAGTTGCACAGATCACTGTCCGCATGGGTCTCGTCAGTGGATGGCATCAGGAAAACCAGTTGGAAATCAATGATAGATGGGAAGAAACAGGTCAAAAAAAGATGCGACATTCCTCTCAATCCTCCATACCCACCTTGATTTCTTCATCATCATCTAAAAGCACTACACCTACTGTACATTATGTTAATCCCTTTGTACGTCCAACTTCTTCCATCACATCCTATTTTCGTAATAAAAGAAAGGAAGCAATAAAATAATAATAAAAAAAAATTTTTTTTGGCGTTTTTTTTTTTTTATTATTATTATTATTATTTATTGGAAAGTATGTGCTCGGCTTGAATAACAATGTGTTGTAATGAACGGGTGAGTGCAGACAGCCTTGAATGATTTTCGGCTGGTATCCGTCTTCGCACTCTTTCTAATCGCGTCACCGCGTCGTCAAATTCTGACAAATCTTTGTATGTACTTGTATGCGTATGTTTTCGATAATCAAACAAAGGATCGTACCTTAGTTCAGGTGTGGGTAATACTCGGTTAAAGGTGGGAGGTGTACGAGGTGGTGGTGGTAGCCTAGCACTTGAAGAAGGTGGTGGAGGTAGTGGTGGAGGTAATAACTGACTTCGTCTAGGTTCAATATAATCTTCAATGGCTGGTACAGGTGAAGCATAAGCAGACCTTGGCATCTTGCTCTTGATCACCTTTCTTTTTGTTGGTTCCTCTTCTCTCTCCTCCTCCTCCTCTTCTTCTTGTTCTTCGTCTTCTACTTCTTCACCCGAGACAGTCATTCGCTTTCTTCGTTTGATCAAACTTCGTTTCATGCTCATGGGTCGATGAACATGATGTAATCGATAATATAATCCACAAGCATTACAAATTGTGTTTCCAGATTCGTCTCTACGCCAGAGCGGAGTGGTTGTCGCTCGACAGTTGGCACATACTAGTGGGTGTTTAGCTACCTGGTGTTGATTGAAGGCTGGACAGCCCTCACAAGAAGCCGAGCCTCCGGTACCGTTGCATTGACCGTCTCCTGGACAGGTGCCCGGTGCCGCGGTGGTCTTGGTGGGTCGTTTAAGACTGACAGGTCGAAGTGTTTGTCGAGCCTTTAAATAAAGTCCACAGGCATTGCAAATCGTATCCCCATTACGAGCTCTTCTCCATAAAGGTGTAGTGGTCGTTCCACAATTTGTACAGGCTGTAGCTGATACTTGACTTTTCTTGTTAGATTTCGGATCGCTCATTATGAAAAAAAAAAAGCTTTAAAAAAAGAAAAATTAAAGAAAAAACAGATTTTTTTTGATTGTATATTTTGTATTGTAAGTGATAAACTGTATATAACGGAGTTTGTACTTTGTGTATGTGTAAGTGAGCACGTTTTTTATGAAAATAATCTTTGTATAACGACAGGCGGACATCGTTTTCTTGTAAAAGAGAAGATTAATGTGACAGTTAGTTATTATCATTGAATATATTTTTATTATGTATTAGAGTATGTGTGTGTGTGTGTGTGTATGTGTGTGTGGCTTTTTTTTTAATATAATTGCCACAGGCTCAAAACGCCATATTGATTGATTGCTTTTTTTTATTTTGGCCTTGGTGTAGAAAGGTAAATTAACAGGTAAGTAAGGAGAGTTGTTTCTTAGAGAAAATGGTTAAAGTGATCCAGAATTGCATGAGACATGATGTAATGTAGTCTGGAGAGCCAAAGAATTATTTTTGCTGCCAAAAACACGTTTCAGGATCTTTTTTCTAGCTTATATCTTGGTGAGATAAAGGGCCTTGAACGTCGTTCTTGTATTATTTGACACAATGATTAATATCCAACACAAACTAGATAGTGTCCAGATAAATCAGATCTTAAGAGCTAGTTTATTATGCAAAATGATCATTTTTTAGAGGGCTTGTAAAAGTATAGAACGATGAAAACTACAGTTTGATTTTTTGAGCACTTTAGGTTGTTACAGATTTTAATGTACAAAGATGTTGTCCAAAATAAACAATCTATTCGTACAACTCACAGCAAGCACATGGTAAAAATAATGAATTAATAAGCCGCGTACACCCAACAGCTGTTAATAGAGAAAAGTATCATCTTATCGTCATCACAAAATGATCACATACCCACCTTTTTGCCGTATATCATGTATAGCTCGTGATAACCATTTTGGAAAATAAGGAAAGAAAAACTGCTGAGCTGTTACATGTTGTAATAAGTGCTCCCTAAAAAAATAAAAAAAAAAAAAACAAAAAACAAAAAAAAAAAAACGTCATCATTTTAGAGAGAAATTAAAAAAAGAGTACGTTTTCTTTTATTCTTGGGATTTAAACGTAGTTCAAACGGAAAATATCATTGTATACCCAGTAGGAGGCACCTTCAGGGATCAATTGGAAGGTTTGACAGAACATCAAAGGGTTGGCACCGTCATCAATCTAATTCCATTAGTTTAAATGAAAAGTAACAACATTACTCAAGGACTTACCAATAAGTGACCAGTAACAGTAACAATAATACTACCACTTGAAGGGTTACCAGGTTGAGCATCACAAGTGTTTACTTGGTGAACTACCTTTTGGAAAGGAAGAGTCTATATATACAATATGAGTGATC
Source organism: Rhizopus stolonifer B9770 (assembly GCA_000697035.1). Taxonomy (NCBI): domain Eukaryota; kingdom Fungi; phylum Mucoromycota; class Mucoromycetes; order Mucorales; family Rhizopodaceae; genus Rhizopus; species Rhizopus stolonifer. Next base: position 15,623 of record JNDS01003412.1, read on the forward strand.
ACTAATCCTCGCAAAAAAAAAAAAAAACTTACAGTCAACTTTTCCACAATGGGACCAGGACCGCTGAATTGTTGTCCTTCGAAACTAAGCATAGATTCATTTCTCTAAATTGGGAGAAAGTACATTAGTTAAAAAAAAAAAAAAAAAAAAAAACATCTCATCACTTACATAAAGACCAGATAATTGAGATCGGTTGGAGTCAAAAGTTTCATAATAAAACTTTACAAAAGCACCAGCAACAGAGTTAATGTCAGCCATTTTGAGGAATAATAAAAGTAGAGAAAAAAAAGTTTTTTTAACGCGCGCGCGCCCCCAGAGAAAGAAGAAGGGAAAAGAAAAAAAAAGGCGGTGTTTGAATATTGAATAACAAAACACAGCTTTTTTTTTTCTGTAAACAAATGATGGATATTCAAGCTTGTTTTTAAACAAAACCATGTGTGTGTGTGTTCCCACCCTTGCTTATTTTACTGCAGATTATATAAATAAAACAAACTATAGCTTTATAATAATATTTGTTTAACACACACTTACACACACACACAGTCCATATGTAGCCCTTTATAAAAAGAAAGAAAAAAAAAAAGGGAAGAGGGAGAGAGGTTGGATAAGCAAGTAAATTAGAGTTTCCTTTTATAGAGAGGCCCAGGGATAAAGAAGCTTTTTTTTTTTTCTTGCGCGAGATCAATTTAATGATTTATTTTCTCCGACCTCTTTTCCCAATATAAACAAAAGGACAAAAGAAAATGAGTAGTAAATCGCAGATAAAAAAAAAAAGGGAATCTTTAGGGAGGAGCTCTCTTTTTTGATGTATTTGCATATCAATTTTTGCTTTCTGCGCTTCAAAATAATGGTTCCTGGAAAATAATATCCGTTTCGTTTCAATTGAAATGCGGGAGGGCAAAAAAAAAAAAAAAAAAAAAAAAAAAAAAAGAGAGAGAGAGAGGTTCTAAAAAAAGGGAGGGGGGGGAGGGGAAGGAGGAAGGATGAAAGGATAAAAGGTTTTTCTACAAAGAAAAAGATAATATAAATATGTATATACAAATGTAATTATTACAATGAGGGGAAATTATGACATGGTCGGACTATGATGCATCATTACTAGCAGATGAGCTGCGTCTTCATCATCTGAAGAAAGCGTAGCCGATAATTTTCTTTTTTCATAATAAGGCCTTAATCTTGTATCAGAAATTGGAACATGACTGGGTGACCAAGGCGCGTGTCTTTTTAACATACGATCACTTTGAAGAGGTGGCGAAGTTGGATAAAATCGGTGGTGTGATAATAATCGCTTTCTTTTCTTGTCGTAAATATTTAACTTAGACAGTGATATCGTCGTCGGCTGTTTTGTTACGCGTTCAAGTAAGCTCGATTCTAAAGTGAGCAAGTCAACACTCTCATAACCATGTTCTCGTTTAAAATTTGCTAAAGCAAGTCTTGCTTTTAATCTGTGGGCCAACTAAATAAAACATAAGGTTCAGTCCCTGTCTTGTTTCTAAAGCTTACATTTGTCATATCGTGTTGCTGGACTGATTGTGTCATGCTATTTATATAAAAAAGAAAAGAAAAAAGAAAAAAGAGAATAAAAAATTTTCGATTTATAATTGAACAAATGAGAGACCTTGAATTTTATGCCGAAAAAAAAAAAAAAAATAGCTGAACAAATAGGGATTTAGTTTTCTCCATTTTTGGTGATTGCTTATTTGCACGCCACCCCCATGTTCTCAATATGGATCTGAACCAATCATATCAGCAGAACTATAGCTCTAAAGGGAGTTTCCTTTATTAAACTCCTTTTCAATACAGTAACCGTACTGCTTTTGAAAAAATCGTGTCGGAGAAAAACATTTTAATGAGCGGTTTTTTTATTTTCACTTTTCAATGAGCTTAGTGTATTACTCGTAAAAGTAAAAAAAAAAAAAAAAAATTGAACCATTTCACTTAGTTGAAAGGGGGAGAAAAAAAACAAGAAATTTTCATTTTTTTCACTTGTTTTGTAAAAAAAATATATAATATCTCGGCCCGTTTTAAAAAAATGGTCAATTGCGTCACTGCACCTTTTTTTTTTTTTTTTTTTTTCTCATGGAAGCAAAAACCTTTTGGAAAAATAATTAGCAGTGGGTGATTATATACACAGGCAAATAACCTTACTCTCTACTAAATCATACATTACCTTAACAGATTAGATTACGTGTTATCTATCAAGCTATCGGGAGCTGATTGATATCCTCTACTGCTTTTTTTTTTTTTTTTGATAACATTTGAGTTTGGATGCAGAGAGTGTTTACCCACTCTTATTTGATGCTCAAGTTGAATTATTGCTCTAGTTTCCTCTTAACTTTTGATTTCTCCTGACCCGTTTTACTTTCAACGGTTATTATGTTTCACTTATGCACTACGCAAAGCCCTTATTAATAGAGGGACCATTTAATCAATTAGAGTGCATTAAAGATAGATCAAATAACAACTTGATGGAGGATTTGATAAGATTATGCTCCTATGGCGAAACCGCGTTTTAAGGTGGAGACACTATATTTTCAAATTTAATTTCGATCATTTTCCCTTTGGCATTAACCAAATCTTTATTTATGCTTACACTACAATATAAATCACAAGTAACTCTATAATAATCATCCTTTCAGCTTTGGAAGTTGTATCCCTATTTGATTCATTAAGCGGAATATCATTTTTTTGTTCTCCGTGCTAATTTGGAGCATCCAATAATTTTTGGTTGTTTTAAAGTTGTTATCATCAAAGTATTGATAATATCTTCCACTACTAATGAAAATTAGATTTTTACATGCGTAATTACCATACTAACTTTCTTGGCCATTGATTTCTAATTTATAACTTAAAATCAAGTCTTAATAAAATTCATTCGGCACAAGTTTAATTTTTTCTTTTTTTTTTTCACATATGGATAGCTAGAGTTTAGCAGAATTCATTAATTGACTTTGTTACTAAAAAAGACTGTGAATTACTCGTTGTATATATTTACGTTTTTTTTTTTTTTTTTTTTTTTTTGTTACAAAAATACGGCTGGAAGTCTTTTGTCAATCTTGGACATTATGGGTTCAATCTCCAACTGGTCAAATGTCATTGTTTGAAACAAAAAATGAGTTTGAAAGTATTATTGAAAAATTGACACACGCAAGAACATTGATTAAAGTTTACTTGAAAGGGTAAAAAAAAAAAAAAAAAAAAAAAAAAAGGAAAAAATGTTGTCGTTAGCCTTTTAGACACAAAAGCGTCAAAAAGATGAGAGTGCCTATTGTTCAAATTTGTTACCACATCACTTTTGGACAAAAGATGTAAATTCACAAGTAAAAATCCACCCATTACAATTTAACTTTCCGCCCCTCTTTTAAAGAAACCGTCGATCGGCATTGCTGTCACTCTCATGCATTCATTTCCTCCCCCCCCCCCGCAGTCTTATCGGCACAGGAATCTTTTCCTTTTTTAAAACAGTTTCCTTTTTTGTGATTGGCTAAGCCCTGATGTCGCTGGAAAAAAATGGGAAACTCGCTCTTTTTTTTTTTTCTGGCTTTTCTATTTTTTCTCCCTCTCTTTGCAAATTAATTTCTGCATGGTCCTCTCTTCTTTTTTCTGAAAAATAAATAAATAAATTAAAGAGCTTATTATGAAATGAGTGACAGGGAAAACGAAAAAAGAACGCGACTTACTCAAAGCGTATTAGTAAAGTATGGTCAAAGAGCGAATCATTCTATTGATTATGATCAAAATCAAGGTAATAGTATACTAAACAAATTTGAACTCACATATCTTTAGCTCGATACTATCGTCCTACACCTCCACCCGATAGTGTACTTGTGGTTCATGAAAAACCTGAAAAATCAAAAGACGCTTGTTGTTGGGGATGGTAAACCTTCTTTTTCTTTTTTCCATTAAAAAATATCACTCATCACTTGAATAGCTTGGCCGCACTATGCTTGTGTTTTGGAATAAAAGAATGTTGTACTCGATAAGAAAACTTTCTTCCCCAGAAATAAAAAAAAAAAAAAGCACTTGAATATAGAATCTCCATGACAACTCCAAAGAAAATGGTTACAGCCTTGATCGCCAAGAAATTTATACATAAACGAACTTTTTTTTTTTCAAGAGAAAGAGAAATCAAGCCCCCCCCCCTCCCCTTCCGCCAAACACAAATCAAATTCATTTTGAATTACAACATGGGTTCGAATATGGTTTCTTATTGATTATATAACAAGTTCAACTTGGAGTGGCGAATCCAACGAGGCTAAGGGCTGAATGTTTTTTAACTTGTTCTGGGAGGAAAGTCTAGTTAACCAGGTTCATTTGATTCATTGAATGAGCATACAAAAGATTCTGACATTCAAACAGTCTACCCATATTGTTTAAGTGTCGCCCCGAGAATATTTTCAAAATCAATGGAGACAATGAAATTACAGTGATACCAAACAAAAAAATCACGGATTAAATAAATAGAAGAAAAAGACAATAATCTGATTCTACTGTGAGTCTCCTTGAATAGAAATGACCTTGATGGTACTGAAAAAGCTTCATTTTATGTGCGTTATCTTAACCTAATTCCAACACACACACATACAGAGAGAGAGAGAGAGAGAGAGAGAGAGAGAGAGAGAGAGAGAGAGAGAGAGAGAGAAAGATAGAACGTCTTTTTTAATCCAAGTACTTGACAATGAATTATGCTGACGCTTCTTGTAGTTGCGTCGCTGATGGGTTTCCAACATGGAATAAATGGAACAAGAAATGTTATATCATTGTCCCGATAGCTTAACCCAAATCTTTAAAGACAGCATGATTGTGTTGACATATAAAACAAAAAGCAGTGGTGGATCTGATAGATCTCTGCTGCTCTTGCTGTCAACTTCTGAATATTTCGAAGCTAAACAGAAAGCTATTTTTAGCAAATGCATACGACAATTGATTTGTTTTTGTTAATAAAAAAAGCACATTTATGTAATGCATACAGTGCAATCTTTATCAAAACACTGGGTCGATCTGTGTACAAAGGAGAGAGGGGGTGAAATAATTCGATCTGATTGGACAGAAATGAACGCCGGAAAAAAAATAGGATTGTCGTGTTTCTGGAACCCAGTTCCAAACCATGATGAAACTCAAGTCCTTCCTCTTTCCTCACAACATAGTTAGACATGGTATCTGATCGGTAAGTGACAACATATCCCCCATCCTCCATCCATCCATCCAGTAAAAATAAGAAGAAGAAAAAAGAACAACAACAACAAAAATTACGACAATAGAGAAAATGTAATCGAAACAACTTTTTTTTGTGACATTTCGAAAATCAATGAAAAATGGGGATGGAAGGATGGAAGAAAATGAGGATCAATTCATATTAATATCTTCTAGTCTTTACTCCAAGGGCCGTGTTTTGGGCTACGAACGTGCCAAGCGTACTCAAAACCCCAACGTTTCTTTGATTCAAGTTGAAGGTGTCCAAACCACCAAGGATGCTCAATTCTACCTCGGTAAGCGTGTTGCCTATGTCTACCGTGCTCAACGCGAAGTCAATGGTTCCAAGGTCCGTGTCATCTGGGGTCGTATCGCTCGTACTCACGGTACCAACGGTGTTGTCAAGGCCCGTTTCCGCAACAACTTGCCTCCCAAGGTTTTTGGTGCTTCCGTTCGCGTCGTAAGCTTATTAGACTAGTGTTTTAATAATAATCTTGTGTGTACTAAATTATATTCCTATAGATGCTTTACCCTTCCAACATTTAAATTGGGGAATTGTATGAAGACAAACCGTATATATAATATTTTCTGAATAAATGAAACTCTTATGAGAGATGCAGAGAAATTGAACTTGCCCTTTTCTTTTTTTCTTTTTTTTTTTTATTGGATTTTACAATGAGTATAACACAGAATGTAGATAATTGTTCAATGTTCAAAGGTGTGTGTGTGTGTGTGTGTGTGTGTGTTTAAAAAATACACATTTCGGGGGAATTAGGTTGTGTAGTGGACTTTATTCTGCAAGGCTCTGGTATCCACATATTCAAGATCCACGATACTAGAAAAAGAAAAAAGATCAACATGTATTTAAAAAATAATGTGTTGTACCCAGTAAGTAACACTTTGAACTTGTTTAAATGCTCTGCCATTTGATTTACTTGCTCTTGAGGGACTGGTAGTGTTGTAACTTCAATAATCCAAGTATCTTCTTGACCAAAAGGTACAGCTGAAGACACATCTACTTTGGTTCTTAACTATAGATAATATAAAGATAAGCATTTCATATTTATTTTCTCCTGATGATGCTTACCTTGTATAGTCTTGATACAGTGATCTTCAAAACATTATCATATGCTATTAAATAACCCTTTTTAACCACCTCAAATGAATAACTAATAACATGAGTTTTTATTATTATAGGGGTCTCCTACCTGTAACCCAATGCTTTCATAAATCGAAACATATCACCCGATAATTGAACACGAGCAATAGGTCTCACGGTGACTGTTCTAGCGCGTTGAGGTTCTGGATTTCCTTGCATGCACAAGTGCCATTGTCTAAATCGAAAACTTTTTTCTTTTTCAGTTGTAATTCTCGACTGTACTCTTAAAACAACATCATCGTTACGTGAAGGTCCTACAGGTGTTTGTACTAAAGTGGTGATCAATCGCTTTCTTTTTGTGTGTGTGTGTGTGTGTATTATATACCAGAAGGTGTAAATATAATTTCATGTTCAAATAAATCGACTATAGAATTATTTCCACAGATTCCTTCCAGTCTTTCAATTAATTTATCTTTTTGCGAATGTCCTGCAATAAGACCTTGTAAGCTGCATTCGTAATTAGACATTTTTTATTAACGAAAAAAAAAAAAAAAAGGAATGTTTCGTGACTTTACTATAAAGAAAAAAAAAAAAGTTGTCTATTTTTTTTTTCTTTTGGTTCCCCTTCTATAACATGTCAACTGGGCTTATTGGAGAAATTGACAAGAAAGCAGAATCGCCTTATCCTATTTTGGCATTGTCTGTTTTGAGTAAAAAAAAAAAAAAAAAAAAATGTTTGAATCTACTAAACTAATGTGCATATAGATCTTGCTACAGTTCCTGTTTCCTTTCGTAAGGCTCCTGGTTTGCCTCATCCTTTAATATCTATTGGTTTTTCGTTCATCTTTGCAGGTGCAGGGTAAAAAAGTAAAATAATATATTGGCTTTTAATAACATTTACTTAGTTATGTAATCAATACAGGTGATACTGATAATGGTGCTGGTATTGCAACAGGTAAAAAAAAAAAATTAACATTCAATGCTTTGTATATTCATTGTTGTATAGCTTGGAGTTTGTCTTGGGCATTTTTACATGCTAAAAAGGCTGTTTTGTCACGCAAGCCCTTACCGATCGCCTTGTTGGGTGCAGTAACAGCTAATGCTTATATTTATGGTAAAAAGACATTAAAAGTCAATGGCTACTTATAATACCAACATTCTTCTTAAAAAAAAACACACGTACTTTTTAATAAACTTTCATTTCATAAATTGGAAACATCGCGAGAAAAGGTTAACTGCCATAACACTTCAAACTCCGAGCCGTTTTTTTTTTTTTAGGGCGTTTTTCTTTAAGGGAAAAGCCAATACCTGCTTCACGTAAGGAATTGCCACAATCATTTTATTATTCTTGTGAGCATTTTTGAGCCAAGTGAAGGAAGAAAATCTTGTATGAAGCGGGTAATTTTTCATGCAATTGTTAGAACCCCTTTGTTGAACCATTGTTAATCTGGAAAATAGCACGCGTTGGTTGTTCTCAAAAGCAAAGGCATATGGCATCAACTTGTATAGGAGAAGTTATTTAAAATAGTAAAAAGACTCTATTTTGCTTCCTTTTTTTTTTTCAATTTGTTTCCTCTCTTCAAAACAAGGCATGATGCTTTACAAATTTATTCTTTATCAAATAATTTTTAATTCCAGCTCCTGTAGTTCTACTTTGAAGACCGGCGACCCAAGCTATCTGCGTTACATAAGATTTTCGATAATTGAATAGTTTATTTGTTCCAAACAGATGATGAGCAGAATTATGACTTACTGGAGCTTTGTAGCCAAAATAAGTATTTCAAATTTGCAAATGCCGATTAATGAGATGTAAAAGGTGTATGGAAAAAAAGATATTCGGACATCGCTCAACAATTCGATAAAAATTTGGTAACTAAAATAAGTCTACTTTGCATATAAACTATTTTTTGCTTACCACACTATTAGATTAATGGTGTCTTGGAGCCTAGTTAGGAAGATTTAAAACACTTGATATACAGTATAACCTTTTTTTAAAAAATCTATTTTAATTGATACTAATATATTTTTTGCTCTTTAAATAAGCTTTAGTTAAAAACGTTCAAACTACATCACCAGACCCAAGCAAGAAAAAAAAAAAACCAGAAACTCCAATCAAACTACTACAATTAGTTTCAGCGGTATCAATTCAGTGAAAAGTTTAATCTCACCCAGTTATGAATCTTTGTCTTCAACTTTTAACGTGTTGTATGAATTGAAGAAATGAAAACTCGCAGATGGTGTTTATGCTGAACATTGTAGATCAAATGATTAATTCTTATAGCATTCAGTCAAAAAGGTAGTTGGCAATTGATACACACTCATTTAAATATCTAATCTTCTCTAATACCTTGATAGGAGTGAACCTTTTCCGGCGTCGTCAATAGCTAGAAGAATCCCTTGGCTGCGAGTTCACGAAGGTGTACCAACTACTTTGGAAGACCAAGGCAAGTGTCTTTTATTTCAATAATACGATAATTAAATGGCGAATATATCTTATATGGAGTACATTTGAGTACAAAAAAAAAGTTCAATGATTATGTGGAATCATTGGAAATGAACTTTGATGATGATTTCATTGATCATATCTCCTTCTAATAACCTTTGAAAATCTCCAAATTTTTGTTTTAAAGCCTATATTTTTTTTTTAAAAAAAAATTGACACTATTTTCTCCCAGCATCTTCCACTGGCCTACTCTTCCCGTTAAGTTTAACTGAAGTCCCTCACCAATACTTCATTATATGTGCCTACACTCTGACCAACCTTTTAACATCCGCTCCGTTGGACTCAGTAATTTTCAGCTTCCCAAAATGAAAATCGCTCATGCAGCCCTCTCGCCGCTCCAACTCACTACATGTTTCATCTTATTTATATGGTCAGCTCATTAGCTCTTTGTCTTCTGTGCTTCCCCTTTTAGATTCCCCCCCCCCCTCTATTTCCGTTCTATTTTTTTTAAAAAAAAAAAACTTGTCAACACTTCAACCCTGTGTTGGATTATCTTCTTATTGAAACAGTCGTAAGTCCCCTCAGGTGATGACCGTCACCTCGACAGTTTTTGCTGACTATAAATTTTGTGTTTATTTTATTTCACCCTACCAAAAAAAAAAAAAATATATTTTCTTCCTCTCACCCCTTTTTACTGTTTTATACAATGTCAATTTCTTTAGGTCCTTATAGTTACTGGGCCTTGAGCACAGTTTCTCTTCTTTCTATTGTTGGGCTTTATATGCTCTTTACAGGTTCTGGTGAACAATTTAATGTCGGTCGATTACTTGAAGAAACTTCTCCTTATGCTTGGGCTTTAACTGGTATGGGTCTTTGTATCGGTCTTTCAGTTACTGGTGCAGCTTGGTAAGTTTTTATGAATATTAAAGAAATTGAAATAAACGCGTATATAGGGGTATTTTCGTTACAGGTTCAGCACTTTTAGGTGGTGCAGTTAAAACACCTCGTATTCAATCTAGAAATTTGATTTCCATTATTTTTTGTGAAGTGGTAGCCATTTATGGTGTCATCATGGCTATTGTGTACTCTGCTAAATTGAGTGATGTTCCCGCCGACCGATTATATACCACTTCTAATTACTTTACAGGTAAAAAAAAAAAAAAAAAAAAAAAAAAAAAAAAAAAAAAAAAAAAAAAAAAAAGACTTTGTGTGTGTGTGTATACATGTAGCTTACTCCTCCTTCATTAAAGGACATGCCATCTTCTGGGGTGGTTTGACGGTCGGTATATGTAACTTGCTTTGTGGTCTTTCTGTAGGCGTTACAGGTTCTAGTGCTGCTTTGGCAGATGCACAAAACCCTGAATTGTTTGTCAAGGTCTTGGTTGTTGAAATTTTCGGTTCAGTTCTTGGTCTCTTTGGACTTATCGTTGGTTTATTAACTGTAAGTTTTTTTTTTTTTTTCAATATATTTAAAACTAATGTTTGTTTGTTGCTGTAGACTGGTAAAGCTGCTGATTTCCGTTAAACTCAATAAATTCCTTTCAGCATATAAATACATACACACATATATAATTTATTCAAAAAGAAAAAGGAATGAGATGGGGGGGAGGGATTTACATTTAAATGAATGTTGGATTCTTGTAAGATTTATACAAGACCAAAACCTTTGGTATTTTCAATAGCAGTAATTAATCTATCGCATAATTTTCTTCGAGAAGAATATTCTGGTAATAAAAGTCTACTAAAGCATGTCAATGCAGTAGGTAATCTATTATAGAGAATGAGTATGTATTTCAGAAGAATTTATAAAATTTGTTACCTATCGCTATCGGGGCCATTTCTTTGAATAAAGAAACTAAGCTCTTTTAGTCCACCTACGGGCACTCTGTCACTTGCAGTGACAAACAAAAGCAATTGCTTTTTTTGTTCCGTTGTCAGATCATGATGAACGACCGACCAAAACTGTCTGATGGTAGCGTGATCTACAGTATACTCATCATATTCAGCTACAGCCTCCAACTCTGTCATATCAAGTTCGATTGCGTCTGGACCCTGTCTCTGTCCACAGGCAACCATTTCCAATTCTTCTGCTGTGCAAAGATGCAGCGCGCGACTTCCAATGACACTCCAGAGACCACGACGGAGGGAAAGGATGTGTTCTCTTTGAGCGGTATACATAAAATAGGTGCAATAGTCTCTTACATAAGCTTCGCGATTTGCATTGGTCACCGGCACCGGATTGGACATGAGCGGCAGAGTGACAATGCCCTGTCCAAAGATTTCAAGAGAGATGTCATAGTCTCGACAAAAGATGTCCTCAACATCGCCGTCTGTCCACTCTAGCAGCTGTCTGAGTCCGTGACCTAAAGTCGGCCAGCCTTCCTCGAGGTCTTGAAGGGTAAACAGCTGGTGTCGTTCAGACAGGGCATCCACCAAAGCCTCACTTGGCATCGCCAGCACTTTCCAGAGCACCTTGGGAAACTGTATGCTAATCATAACACCATTGTAAATCGCCAGTCCCATCATCACACCCACCATTTCAAACGTACGCTTATCCGAACCAGACACTGGCCGGATCCAGCCCAGGCGAGTGGACTCGTCAAGAGAAAAGAGACCAAGGTCAGGTGAGACGAGCTTTTCAAACAAGACGCCAAAGAATTCTTTTTGGACACCACCCTGATCCATTCCTTCTTCACCGCCTTGGACAAACTTGATTTTCAGTGGCTTTTTGAGATCGCACCATTTGAGAGAGACTTGATTGAGTGTGTCCTTGACGAAATGCTCACGTCGAATTTCGAGGAGAAGGTAGGGGCAGGTAGCACTCTTTAGGTGTGTTTCGAGGTCCTTGAGCATCCTGGGTGCCTCAGACAAGAGCTTTTGGGCATGGACAACTAGAGTGTGATTGACACAGGCGTCTTCGTATTCGAGGGACATTTGGGACATGGCGTCCATCAGAACAATCTTTCGCTTGACTGAAGGGGGTAACAAAAATGGGTAACTAAACCAAGAGAATTGATATTCATTGTCGAATGGATAAGGGAGAAGCACAGAGGAGGTTGTCATAAATAGACGAGATCGTCGTTGATGATCGCCCGTGATAAAGTGTCGACCTTCACCGTGCATTAACACACGTTTCCAGACTCGATATTCGTTCTTGATATTGAGCTTCTTGGTTATTTCGTAGTTATAAAAGACGTGTGTGGGTACAATAGGTTGATGAGGTGTCTTCATATTCGCTTGATCTACACAATGTGCGCGTGTAAGTCCCAGGATAAAATAACAATAATAATAATAAAAAAACTTACACAAGAGTTCCAAACACTTTAAAGTCATAATGATTGTATCTTCTAAACCATGCTTATATGGGCCAGTATGATAATGGTCCCAAAGGTATTGATGCAAATCTTGAACAATCCATTGCATACGAACAGGATCTAGATGAGACAACATGTTCTGCATAATGTTTCTTATCGCCGATTGTTTATTGCGAGCAATCTTGCTTAACACTTGAATGAATTTTTGTGTGAGCATCACTTGTCCCGTTGAACGCACCAGACCTTCGTCTTCGCCAGGCCTTGATTTGCAGCAATAGATCCATTCGAAAACAGCAACCATGGAGCGACACCACTCACTCATGATCCGCGTAGAATCACCCTCGACATCGTCCTCTATTTCCTCTAGTGCGCTTATATTAAGAACCATACGATCTAGCAACGTTTCCAAGCTATCCGAGACAGAATCCATCAGACGCAGTTGTCGCTCGTCTTGTTTGCCTTTCTCTTGACAGATCAGACTAAAAAACTGGTGGAGATCGTCCAGGTTTATCAGAGATAGTTCTGTAGAAAGAAAGCTGCAACCGATTGCCTCCCAACTTTGAAAGACGGACCGAGACCATCGATTCATCTGGCTGTCGTTCACTCTACCGGCCATGTATTGCTTCAGATAACGAACAGCGGTGTCCAACTGTACGGCCATCGGTGTGATCTCGAGTAACATCCCACGACTGGAATCACTGTCGCTATCGATTTGATAATAACTTTCGTCTTCTTCTTCAGGTAACTTCTTTGAATAACTAAACCATTGCCAAACATCCGTGATCCAGTGCTGCTTCTTGATTGATGTTGGTTTCTTTTCAAGCAGATTGGCAAAGGAAGAAGAGTTGAACAAAGATTGTAAGAAGGGTTTTGCTGTCTGTGGTTGAATTTCTTGTGATCGTTTTTCTACTATTGTTATTGTTGTTGTTGTTGTTTTGGTTCGTGGTGGAGGTATTTTGTAATCTGAATCTTTTATACATAGTCTCAATTCTGGCATAGAAGCCAATTGAATGGCCATGATTAAAGCAGCCTGAGGTTGTAAATTAAGTATACCGCCTATAGTTCCATTGAGCATTTTTTTTTTTTTTTTATTTTATCATCTCAAACCCTACCACGACCTGATGCACAAAACTTATTTCGACAATCTTGTTGTTGACAGCCTAAAGTGAGTTGCTTAAAATATTCTTCAATCCTATCTTCATAATCGCTCTTTGCTTCCTTTAGTTTCTCTTTTCTATATAATTTATTCTTCTTGTATCGCCCGTGTGTTGTTGTAGGTGTAGGGGATACATTGACATGACTGACCATGTGCGTTTTAAGTGGAAAAGAATGACTTTTCAAACAAGTCTGTTCTTTAATGGGTCGAACAATGTCTCCAGAAGATGTACGCCGCTTGTTTTCTACTTCAAGGTCGTTATTTCGACTAAAATAAAAGTCTTCTTGCTGCGCTTGTTGATTATTTGAAGAAGAAGGCTGATATAAAAAGGAGCTTGTCCTAGTTTCTAAGCAACGAGAGGACATGTACTAAAATAAAGAATAAAAAAAAAAAAAAATGGTATTTGAAAGAAAAAAAAAAAAAGAAACACCAAGAGAAAAAGAAACTGAGATAGGAGCTAATCCAACGGGGCCCTATTAAAGCGTTTTAAGAGCCTGAATTTACTGCCCAATCAGATTTAGTCTGTATCTAAATTTGTTTGTACCAGTTTTAAATCTGATTGGTGTATTAAAGTTTTTTTTATCAATCCCTCCTCCCCAAGACTTATTCACACTCCGTGTAAACGCAAAGTTGTTTGTCTCAAAACACAACTGACGATTACAACAAGAAAGATAAACTGAACCAGATATATTTTTGGTTGCTTTTTATCTCGGTAATTATTTTTAAAAGCAGTTTACTACTACATGAGAATCGCAAATAAAGGATATTGTTACAACAGCAGTCATAGACAAATGTATCACGGGTAATGCATAAAATGTTGGACCTTGTGATTGATAGTTATATTGTAGTTGCTTTCTTTTTTTTTTTTTTTTTTGTATCTTCCTTTGCGTAATCTCATTGCAGATATATGATGTTATTTACAAGAAATAGTTACTTTATAGCCAAATACTTTCAATTCCTTTCGTAAATATAGAAGAGAAGAAAAAACTGTCGTGGGCTTTTCATGTTGGGCCTAGTATTTGTAGTTTCTTTTCTCTTCTTTTATTTTATTAAGCTTTTGTCTTTTACCTGGCAAAAGGCTGGCTAAAGTAACTTTTCCTGTCTCAATATAGGCAATCGTTGTAATAAGATCAGGGTAAAGAAGAAGAAAAAGTGAACATAAGACGAAGGTTCATGTCACCAAAGACAGTTGTGGAACTTTGAGTTATGGGGTACATGAATATATCCATATTACCAAACTTCTTGTTGACTTTTATTTTTAAATATTCGCACCTGTTTTTTTTTTTTTTTTTTTGGTTGTTTAAATGTATAATACTTTATACGTATTAGTTGCATTACATGATTTAAAAAAAATAAGGTTCATTTTCCTACTTTCCAATCTTAGAGTGAAAAAAAAAAAAAAAAAAAAAAAAAGGTCCTTATACAACACCATCAAAACGCGTAATTAAACACTCCAGGGATACAAACGAAATGAAAAACATTGAACTATGCCTATACTTTACATAAAACACCAGTACCGATGCATTTATTTGGGATACAATCTTTCGGGAGATAAGGGGGAAGCTTCAGAGCATCACCCCTTTACATTACCCATTGTCTTACTGTTCCATTATGCACAAGTATTTTATTAAGAGCCACCAATAGGGTTGTGTTATTTTACTCCTCTACCACCAAAGAGAGCTGAGATTAGAACAATCAAGATATTTTTACAAGTTGGACCTTTTTCTTAAACATTGTCCAAAAATGAAAGCAAAAGTGTCTAATTCTTTTAAGAAAATCGTCTCAATTTCAAATATAAATATTAAGGGGTTTTCATTTGCTTACAGTTCTTAATAAATTAAGAGGTTTATTTCTTTTAGTTTTTTGGTTGTTATAGATTTGATTCTAATTTCCAATCCTAACTGAAAAACCAAATAGATAAATGAAACTCCCCAGCCATGCAGTTCATTTTACAAAAAAAAGTGATACAGTGCTTCCAGCGTCAATTGGTCACCTTACCGAAGAAATTGGTCACCTTTCTGTGAATCAATTGGTCACCTTTCTGAATGCCAATTGGTCACCCCTAACCTCCAGGCTAACCTCCAGGCTAACCTCCAGGCTAACCTCCCAATATTTAGTGAGAATAAATTTTTATAGCTGTATAGTCTTAAATATTATTCGAATTTGTATACGAACTTGCATTAATCATTTTAGAAGAGTATGTAAACGTTGCAGAGGAGGTAAAGCGTGATTTAACTGATGACAATGAACTCGACGAAACTGAAGAAGCTACGAGTGATGACAGAGGTAAGTTGTAGCAAGTGTAATGTTTAAAGGGGGAGGATGAGAGGCGCTGACATACATGAAATCACTTTTATGTGATTATGGGGAACTCATTATAAATACTTGCATGTGTTAATAATATGTAATATCATAATAAATTCATTTCAAAAACGTTATCTTGCTTACCTTCACTTGAGGTTAATTGTCTATATTGTTCAAACTTTTTCTAATATAAAAATAATAATAGAGGAATCGCGAAATGAGAGGACTGATTCTCTTGTAGAAGATGTAACTGGAATTGAGTTGGAACACGGCACTGACTTTGAGTTGAAAAAAGAAAAGGTTGTAGAAGTAGAAGTACAAGGTACAGTACAGAACATTAAATAACTCTATAAGCTGTATTATAACTTCGTTCATCGTGCAATAGGGAAGTTGAAAACAAGTGATGATGAAGGCATCCTGCTGCAAGTTGAGCAGATCCTTCACAAAATTTACTCTTCGGTTGCAGCAGCTAGTACTCAACAAGAAAAAGTCAATGTATTTCGAGCATTGCAAGATGTTTATGAAAAAAAAATTGTTAATCCAGCAATTAAAACGGAGCAGCTCAGACCACCATCAGTTAATCTGAACAGAAAGGGCAGACATTCAACAAAGCCAGGTGTTAAAAGTGGTACTACTCGTCTTCAGATCTACTGTGAAATCTTTGAGAAAAAACAGTTGAACGATTTAAAAAAGAATGTCAAGACTGAAAAAGAAAACGAAAAATTAGAAAAAGAAAAAAGATTATTAGACATTGAAGAAAGACATCTTGAATTAGAGCAGAAGAAAAGAAGACTTACTGTTCTTGTTTGCAATCAGAATGGAACCTTGTTTGTTAACAATGTTCAAATTAAAACAGAGAAAAAAGTACAGATAGTGAAAATATTGAATCCGAATATGACAGGTATTAAAATGAAAAATGCATAATTTTTAAAGCACAATAGCTTTGTTTATTAATTGAATTAATTGAGTACTTTCTAACTTAAACATCAAACAAGACCGTGTTTTCCAATGGATAGATGTAAATCCTTCGTCTGCTATGAAAGCTATTCATAGCGTTGGCGCGGATGGAAACTGTGGCTTTAGAGCTGTTAGTTACGACGTTTATGCAGATCAAAGAAAATGGGGTCAAGTGAAAGATGATATACTTATAAAATATGAAAAATACAAAGATTCTTTATACAAGGCTGAAGGTACCACCGCCATTATTGAATTTGAGGAAAAGAAGATGATGAATAAGCTTCGATCCAAGTAATCTCCTTGTCTTGGTGACAGCCCCTTGTGGTTCAGTACTTTTACATGTCCACAAGTGGTAGCTGACACCTACAATAGACCAGTGCTTTTATATATGTATAATGAAAACATCGTTGCTAAAACAAACGAAGTTAAAAAACATTATCAATCTCAAGCCTTTTTCCCTTTTAGGATATCCAAGCCTGCAACAAACCAATTACTTTGCTTTTAGCATCTTCCCATTTTTATTATGTGGAATTTGCTCGTACTCCCACTGGACGTTTGAAGAAATTAAGCAAGCCTGAACCCGATGTGGATCATAATCGTATTATATCCCAATATTCAAACCTTTGCAAAACTGATTTTGCGCAATTACTTCTATTAAAATTGACAGCTATAAAAAAAATATGACGTAATTTTTTTCGAATTATATGCACCACCGTGTATTTTCACCGTTGAAACAAAAAGGAACATTTATATTTAGTAGGTGACACTTGAATTCAGGAAGAATTCAGGTAAATTTTTTTTGCTTGAGAGCACCTTAAGACGATTTTGAATTCTGGTATTTTTCTTAATTACAACATGACTGATTTACCAGCACCAGCACCTGCAACACAGCAGCTTGTAGCAATTGTGAACAAATGCTTTGTATGTAGTAAGCCATTTTCTACACCGCAAAAACTACGAACTCACTTCAAACAACACAACATCATGTTGCCAGAGCGATCAACGGGCATTAGACGCTATAACACGCCTCACTTTGTGTACATCAAAGCTGGAGCCACAGAGCATCATCCACTGATCGAAGAACATTCTGGTTGCCCGTCTTGTATTGCTCATTTCAAGGAATTAAAAGATTTCAAAGAACACATTGTGAATAACCATCCTCAATCCATGCCGTTACAGTCAAGGCAAAAAGGTGACAATGATTAGCTCACGCAAGAAAACAGTGATAATGGAAGTGAATCACCTAGTAGCAAACGGCCTTTCGAAGACGATGCCAAATCATTGGTCTCGATATGTCTGTCATTTTCACCACCTGACGATAATGACCATCTCTTGATCAACGCCTTCGACGCAACAGACGCCTTTTATAAACTACAGCAATCATTACAAACACAAAAATGGAAACTCTCTCTTGAAGACCACATTCACTATGCTTTGGCTTGTAATTCGATACTGCTTTTATCACCAAACAAATACCCTGATGACCTTCTTCCTTTTTTTGACGTATTGTTTTGCCAGATACAAAGTAAATAACAAAAACTAAAGTCAAAAGGGACGATAAATAACGAGACTAATGAATATCCTTTTATTTAAGAAAAACTGTGGATTATTTATACTTTTGATAATGTCTAGATCTTTAACGCTACTTCAATTGATGGATAAAATATAAGTTTATCGATTACAATAAAGAATTCCTGGATAAAGGTATCCGATGTATCTTTAACGAATCAAAAAAGAAGATAATGAATTATGGATGGATTTGGATTGCGTTGTCAAATGGATGAGCCCTGATCTTGTGGTACCTGGATACGGGATCTGTTAATGAACTTAGAACGCCGTTAGGTTTCACTGATACATTGACCATTGCTTATGTCTCAGATCTTTTAATATAAAAGTTTTTCAACCTGATTGTATCGTAAATCCTTAATCCGTAATTTCGGTCATATCTATGAATCTTCATGTAGAAGTTGTTCGGATACAACACGTACACAGCTTGACAGCCACCATTAACCATATCGAAACTATTTACAACATTAACAAACCACCTATGCCTACTGAGACTGTCATGGATATTATCAAAATCATTCAAGAGGTTCTGGACGGCACGGCAACACGAGAAATGGCAGCCATAAAACTCTTGAAATTTGATCCTACCGTCAAAAACATATACAAATTTGCCAAAGCAATAGCAGAATTGATAAAGAAGCTCCCTCGTATGTCCTTAGCAGAGGACTCCAATGAAATGGAACTCTGCTCTCGTTTTGTTGATCCGTTTTTATCTGGACTGTTTGATGATCCTGATCAAAATATATTTTTACGATGGACGAATGAAACAACCTTGGAAGCCAAAAACGAACAAAGCTTGTTGAACTGGAGGCCTGACCTTTGTGTCACAAGATTGCAAGGTGTAAAATGGAGTTCAAGTCTAGGTTTTGGAGAGGCTAAACCGGCTTGCCAAGAATCCAATCTTTATGTAATATGCCGAGATCTTTTACGGGTTGCAATGTTCTGCAAAGACGCGTTGGATACACAAAAGATGGTAGGAGTCCTTGGATTACAAATCGTTGGCAGAACCTTCACTTTTTATGTCTTAGTCTTACCTTCGAGCGGTTTATATGTCATGTACGAAATTACCACAGTTCAGATACCAGATTCTTTGCATGATCTATCGAAGCTTGTTATGGACATCTCTAACTTGTTGCTTGTGCTCGACACATTCGACAGAGTCACTACGGCGCATAGATTGTTTGATTCCAGATAAGTTGTTTGATTCCGACCAACGACTTGTTTGATTCCAGACAAGTTGTTTGATTTCGACCAAGCGGTGATTATAGTTTTAATGTTTTCAGGTCACAAAGAAATCTCTAAAGCTTGTTGAAGTCGGAAACGACCAAGTTGTTTGATTGAAAACAATTGGACTTGGTATTTTTTTTTTTTTTTACAAACCTCTATCAAATTGAAGAGGTATTGATACGCAGGCAACAGAAACCTTCTTTAGTTGGTAAATACAGAGATTGTATGTATCCGTTACACATTCCAACTGATGATTGCTAACGAAAAAGAACGTTCTCCTTTGACATTGCACTAGATTTCAAGTATTCATCTTATTGCAAAAGTTAATCCTGTTGTAAATGAGTTTTGAAAGCCTTCTCTTTAAACATTGA
>JNDS01003413.1:0-11688 GCA_000697035.1 Rhizopus stolonifer B9770
AAGACCATAATGACACCAACAGTTTGTTTGTGTTCGATAAAATAGGTAAGTGTATGGTTTCATTGACAAGATTACCTTTTTTTTCATTGTTAGTATTTCTATTGTTTTTGTGTTTGTTTGTTCTTTTTATTATATATTCTCTTCATAAATAAAAGCTATCTTTTTTTCTCAATATCAATTTTTATTCATGCATTATAAGAACGTATAGTAATACTGTATACACTGTTTTTCTATCCAATTGTACCACATCAAAATTACGTTACATTGACTTAATGCAAAACTGCCTGCTAAATTGCCTGCTAAATGTTTGTTTGCAATCAAACAACTTTTGGTCGAAATCAAACAAGTTGTCTGCAAACCCCCTTTCCAGACAATTTTTTTTGTTTGATAATTGTTTGACAATTGTTTGGAATCAAACAATTAAGCCACACAAAAAGCCACCTATGCGCCGTAGTGTAGTTTGTATTCCCTCCGCTGATTCCCCACCCCTCGAACGACATCGCCCGACTATCATCAGCTCCACCTTGGACCAGTTGTTTTTATCATCCCAAAATCGAAAACGCCCTTGTCATCTGAAACGTCAACATAATTAGTTTATAGTAAAGTAGTTAATAGTATAAGGTATCTTAGTTCTAAAAAGAACTAAGACGTCGGTCGCATGAATCGTGTGGATAATTAGACGATTAGGAATAAATATCACTGAAAAAATTGAAAAAAAATAAGTTCTTTAAAGTTCCTTTTTATTAAAAAGTTGTTCGAAAAAATATCAAATACAAATCTATCTACTATTTACATAAAGTTGGATTCCTAAATATAACGAATAATTTCGAAGTGATATCGTATTCCGTTGTAAAGTGATTTTTAGAAATGTCTAATATCATTTCAAGATAACGGTAACGAAGCAGCAGCATACGACGAGGTTCCTTCTTTCCGTCTTAAGAAGCTAGTCAAAAACAATAATTATTTAGAATTACACGAGATTGAAGTTCCTGATGTTAGCATGAAGGAGGCTTCTATTAGAAAAGAAAGAGATACTGAGTATAGCATTTATACCGAGAAAGACAGATTGCTGTATCTTTATTTTGTTTTCGAAAAAGGCATGAAAAATAAGGAAGCCGTGGCAGCTGCAAATGTCAACTTGCATACTGCACGTAAATGGAAGCAAAAATACCAGCAGAGCCCGGAAGAGTATGTGCCTTACAAGTTGACAAACTTAGTCCCCTCTCGTCCAGTAAGCCAGTTAGATGATACACACAAAGATCATTTGGTAAAGTTTTTTGATGAAAACAAAAGGGCTACTATTGATGACGCCGTCAAAGATTTGACACAAAGCTTTGAAAATCTAGAGATAAAAAAATCCAGGGTTGCAGAATTTATGAAAAATGAAGGCAACCTTTCTATCAAAACAATTTCAAAGGCATCCTACTGCGAGAAATAGCCCTACTGTGATCGAAAAACGCGCTGTTTGGGTGGAGGAGTGGCTAGCGAAAGGGATGCTTTACCTTCAGAATTGTGTATTTTTAGACGAGTCAGGATTTGACATCAATATGACTCGCGAAAGAGCTTGGTCAGCACGTGGTGAACCTGCTATTGTAGAAACTCCCTCAGGAAGAGCTACATCACATACAGTGTTGGGTGCTATTTCTTCTGTAGGAGTTGTAAACGTGTCCATGAGAGAGCCTGGGAATGTGAAGAGAAGAAAAATGGCTGGAGCAACCAAGCGTAAGGCACCCAGTGATAAGATATCAATGCCAAAAGGAACTACAGGAGCTCATTATATGCATTTTATTATTGACACAATGGATATCATGGACACGTTCCCTAAAATGCAAGGATTTCATATTGTTATGGATAACGCTCCTATACATATTCCTAGTGTGATTGACCCTTTGATCGAAAAGCGTGGTTATATTCCGGTTTATCTTCCACCTTATTCGCCAGAACTTAACCCTATTGAAAACTTTTGGTCTATTGTTAAGTCCAAAGTTAAACGCCATTCACTTAAGGACACAGAAACCCTGACTAGTAGAATAGTCGAGTCTTGTGAAGAAGTTCCCCTTCAGCATCTTCAAAACTGCATTCAACATTCTGTGAAGCAATTTGATAAATGCTTAAATAAAGAACCAATTTGATTGCTGTAAAATGTTTTAAGGGGTGACCAATTGGAGTTCAAAAAAGTGACCAATTGATTCTCGGAAAAGCGACCAATTGGCATTCAGAAAGGTGACCAATTGACGCTGGAAGCACTGTAAATTATGCGTATCCCCTTAAAAAGGCTAAGATCTCTCTCCCTTTTGATCTGATTGGGTGCAGCTCTTTGACGCCTGATTTTGGTAATAATTTTGGGAAAAGGAGAAATGCTATACACAAAAGGGGGAGTAAGCATTGTTTAATGTTGTAAATTCCATTGTATTGAATGTCCGCCTCCCTTTGCATTATTCTCCCCCCTTTAATCATAGACTATAAAATGATTCTCTTTTTTTTTGCTTTTTTTTTGTTGCTTTTTTTTTCTTCTGTCTTTTTTTTTTTTTTTTTGTTATTATAATTATGAAAAAGTCATCTACTCAGTTTGATCGGTGTAATCGAGACCTTGACTTTAGTATGTTGGATCAAAACCTTGATAGTCAAATAGCTACCTTAAACAGCTTAACTATTCATGATACGTAAGACAATTTTATTTTTATTTCTTGAAAAAGAGTTTTACTCATAAAAGGGAACATAGGAGGTCTATAGGCAGCCCACTATTTCCCGAGAGTACAGCATTTACTCCTCAATTATCAGATATTCATCTTTTGAGAAACAACACAGGTTAGAATGATTTTTTTATATTATTTGACGATTTATTTACAAAAACATAAACAAAAAAAAAAAACAAAAAAAAAACATAGGTCGTAGTACAACACCGGATTTATTAATGAGACATCCATTACAATCAGATGAAATGAATCATCCATTGATTCGACGTGAAAGTTATCCAAATCTTGTAAGTGTGTATATAAACATATATCTGAACTAAATTTGTGGTTAGAATACCTCCTATCTTCAACAAGGATACTCTGCTTATTGGAATGACTTTCAAGAACCCAGTCTACCAGCCAATCTTCGAAAGTATTCAATGGATACTCTTAAGCGCTTTGATTTCCTCGGCAAAACCAATCGACTTTCACCATCTTATTCTAACCCAGACCTGTCTACGCGACGTAGTATGGATTCAGGCACCAGACCCAAAGCCCTAGATTATTCATCCCTTGCTCATTTAAGTCGCCCCCCTTCGCCCACGAGTAGAAAAAACTCAATTGGGAGAAGAGCGAGTTCGACAAGTATGATGGAAGATCGTTTCTTGTCCTTGTGTTTGGAGGATGTGAAGGATGAGATCTACACACTTTGCAAAGATCAACATGGTTGTAGATATTTACAAAAGAAGTTAGAAGAAGGTCCTTTGGAACAAAGAGAAATCATATTCAATCAAGTATACCCTCATTTTGTTGAATTGATGACAGGTAAATGATTGAAAAGTGGAAAAAATTCTAATGATGATATATAGATCCATTTGGTAATTATCTTTGTCAAAGAATGTTGGAACATTGCACAGACAGGCAGAGAATCTTATTGGTCGAACAAGTATCAAATTCTATCTTGGAAATATCTTTGAATATGCATGGTACAAGGGCTGTTCAAAGAATGATTGAATTGATTACATTGGATGAACAAGTAAGGAGCTTTTAAGGAGAAAAAGACTAAACTTTATAATTAGATACAAGCAACTGTTGACGCATTATCGCCTAACGTTGTTGCTCTCATCAAGGATATCAATGGAAATCATGTCATTCAAAAATGTCTACACAAATTCACTAGCAAAGATAAACAATTTATTTATGATGCTGTCAGTAAATATTGTACTGAAGTAGCTACTCACAGGCACGGTTGTTGTGTATTACAAAGATGTATCGATTACTCTGCCAATTATCAAACTGTAAGTGGCCGAATTCTAACTCTGACTAATGAATTTTAATTAAGAAACAATTGGTAAATGAAATAATTCGACATGCGTTGACTTTGGTACAAGATCCTTATGGTAACTATGTTGTGCAATATGTCTTGGAACTGGGTGATGCTCAGTTTTCAGATCAATTGATTCGTCAATTCATTGGACATCTCAGTCGATTATCTGTTCAGAAATACAGTTCGAATGTGATGGAAAAGGTAAGTCTAAAAATATTATGTACTCAATTAACCTCTTTATTATTAGTGTATTCGTGTGGCAGAAGAAGATACACGCCATGATTTGATACAAGAAATGATGAACCAAGATTATCTTGAAAAACTGTTAAAGGATTCATATGCCAATTATGTGGTTCAGACTGCTCTTGATTATGCCAACGAAGGCCAACATCAGCAATTAGCAGAATGTGTACGACCTTTACTTTCAACCATTCGCAACACTTCTTATTGTAAACGTATTCAAGGCAAACTTAATAGACAACCTTCTAAGCCGTTTGTTGCGGGGAATAATCCAATTCTGGGCTATTCTCTTGGTTTTCATCCTCTTATGGCTTCTTTTCCTACAAGCCCGTAATTTTAAAAAAAAAATTTTTTTTTTTTTTTAAACACTTCCTTGGATGTATACTATGTCTTTATTTATTTGTTTGTATTATTTTCTTTAAATTAAAACAATAAAGCCTTTTTTTTTTTGTTTATGCACAGTTCTGTATTATTATTATTTCATAAAACCTGCAGGTTCACATTGTTCATCCGTTTGATCCACTTGTACCACTTTAAGATGGAATTTTTTACAGTTTTTTATTTTATTTGTATACTTTGAAACCTTACATTATGTAAATAAAGTTCACCAGAAAAGTAAGGAAAATAAGTCTGCATCATTTCTTTATGTCTCGATGGAGGCAAGCGAATATAAGACGAATCTGTATCTTCGGTCAGCTTAACAGACGAATCAATGATTGAAAGTTTTTGAATATTGCCCATATTGCACAGAGCCTGAAGTGTATCGAATCTCAAACGAGCACGCTTGAGCACAATTTCGGTCAATGTCGGATGATAATGGTGATCAGATATTTCTAGATCCGTATTGGGTGATTCAAGTGTGAGTGTCAAAAGCGAAGGGCAGAGGCGGCCGAGAAGTTGTTTGGTCAGATAGTCCATGTGATTTTTGATTGTGAGCTCCGTCACCCGTTTACCCAGGTAGTTGAAATAGAGCTTGTGTGCCTGTAGAGAGTAGATGGGATCGAAGGTCTTTGTACAGCGTACCAGGTTACGCTCTCCCTTGACGAGATCCAGTTGCGTACGCTCGTAATTTGACTCGGAAAAATCAAGCTCGAGTGCCAGGTGGGGTTCAGCCCACTGACTGAGGGCAGCGGCTTCAATCTGATCACAGTTGGCTTCCATGTCAAACTTGATGGAATAAGTCGAGAGCTGCTGAAGAAAAGCAAAGAGTTGGCTCTTGATGTATTTTGATTGCTCGTCTGTCCAGGAGTGGGTTCGGCCATGGAAAAGCCGAAGATTCAGATGCTGGAGATCGCAAAAGGTATTACTGATGTATTCTAGGGAACCAATGGAAAAGTCGGGTAGATAAATAGCGAGTGAATGCAGTGTGGGGTATTGGGTGACAGCTGTATCACCAGGCGCAAATATAGGATGGTCTAAGCCAAAGTGAAGCTGCTTGAGCTGTGTACATGTTTTGAGTACGTTATTGAGATGGATGATGGATATTCTGCTTCCCCCGTCAATCGTAAGCTGCTTCAGGTTAGGAAACACGGCGAGATAATTGATGAGATGGCCAAAATTTGTTCGAATCCAGTAGTCACAAGCACAATGGATATCAAGTTGAGTCAAGCTATCTTTGTATTTGTAGAGTGAATCATAGTAACTCGAATTATTTGAGGGAGCCCTTCGCGGTGGTTCTGGGTAAGAGAGTTGTCTTAGGTGTACGACGGGAAAAAAACTTAGATAATCCCAATAAACAGAATTGGGTGCTATCATGAGTCTTTCGAGCTGTGTGCAATACTGGATCAATCGACAGAATTCTTCTTTATCCAACAGTCTCTGGCAGTTGAAATAAGGATAGAAATGAATGGTGAGGGATTTAATGTATAAAAAGGGTGAAAATTGTTGTGTATCAAACGATCGCAAGAGCGACAAGATGTTTGTGTTGTTCACCTTTACATCTTGATAGCATATCTGTCTTGAGGGTCCAAACCACGATTTACACACCAGCTGGCACTCGAATCTATCACGTAAAGGCAATAAATCAAAGGTATCCATCAAAATCTCGTTTGGTAACTGTGTAGCAGAGCACATTTGAAAAGAAATGAAAAAAAAAAGGGAGAGTCTTTTTCTTTTTTTTTTTTTTTTTTTTTTTTCTCTCTATTTAGATCATTGTTTATAATTATGCATAAACATGCTTGGTTAAATATAAGCCCAAGCAAATTGTTTGGTTTTTGGCTGTTATTTCTATTTGTTGTGGTAGAAAAATGTAGGCTTATGCATCCCTATCATCTTGCCAATTGGGTAATAAACAAAGTGGCGATCACTTTTTTGGAAGAGTTCATCGATAAAATCACGTGATATATTCAATTTAAATAAATCATCCCATCTTTTGTAATGATCCTTTACAAGTATTCAAAATTTGAAAAGTGAGTGGTTCAGATTTCCAAAACTTAGTATTTTTCTACCATTCAATTTCTTAGACAATTCCAAAAACGGCAATCAAACACCCGATTTTAGTTTCTACTACGGTATCGGAAAATCTATTTAAGTTTTTTTTTTCCTCCAAGTTGCACCATTTTTTTTTTTTTCTTCTTTTGCCTTCGTCATGAATTCAACCTACCAGCCGACAGATACACAACAAAAGGAAGCTTCCATTGATATCTGGGACGATGAAGCTATGGCTATTTGGGTGCCTATTACTGTTTATTGGGCTCAGTCTACTTTATATGAAATCCTAATGAGGCTCGAAATTCCCTTTTTTGAGAAATATCGACTTCATTCGGCAGAGGATCAAAAGCGTAACAAAGTTTCCTTTATCAAAGTCTTGGTTATGGTTGCACTTCAACATGTAGTTCAGATAGTTATCGGAACCGCTCTCTTTAAAGGTGTGGACCATGTAGCAGATCAGCTAAAGTATGAACAGGCTGTCAACACATACTCCACCCTTGTTCTTCCCTTGGTTGCTCAATTCTCGGCTGCTTCCGATGCAACTCATTATGCTCATCAAATTGCTTTGGTTATCCAAAACTACCTTGTACCTTGTGTACAGTTCTTTATCGCCATGTAAGTTGTGAAATTGTGTATGGGGAAAAGTGTTTGATAGAAGAGATATCCTTAGGTTTGTTGTGGACACGCATCAATATATTCTTCATCGTATGGCCCATTCAATTAAGTTTTTATACAAGCACATGCACTCGCATCATCATCGTTTATATGTTCCTTATGCGTTTGGTGCATTGTACAATCATCCTTTAGAAGGCTTTTTGTTGGATACATGCGGTGCTGCCTTAGCTTTCGAATTGGCTGGCATGTCTCCTCGTCTCGGCATGTACTTTTTCACATTCTCTACACTAAAGACAGGTAAATTAGACTCGTCCATTTTACTGTATTAACTATATATTTAGTCAATGATCATTGTGGTTATTATTTCCCTTGGGATCCCTTGACTGTTTGTTTTGGAAATAATGTCATTTAGTAAGTTCTCCCCTCCCCACTTTTATGTCCCATCTTTTTTAACCTTGTTCTGAAATATAGTCATGATATTCATCACCAACCTTATGGAATCAAAACCAATTTCGCTCAACCTTTCTTTACCTTTTGGGATAGACTTTTGAGTACAGAATATAGTCAAGTCATAAAAGCAAAAGCTGCTGCAAAGGCAAAGGCAGTGGACAAGAGTCAGTAATTTCCTCCCTCCTCTCTATATATTTTTTCTTCCAACATTATTCTTTTTTTTTTAATTGCATTCAAAATCTACTTATTTCATTGTAAAACATAATAGTAATCTCTTTATTAAATTCTATTAAACCAACCTTTCTTATTTATTTCTTTGGTGTGAATTGTGACTTGAAAGCGGGAAAAAAAAGTTCAAGACATTTTGTTTTTTTTTTTTTTTTTTTTTTCTAATTATGCCACCTAAACGTAAAGCTACAACGCAAGAAAAAGCACCTAGAAAATTAAGGTCATTAAAGACAAGGTAAAACAATACATTGTATTCATTTGAAATTTACCTTTATATAGCAAATTAGTGGTAAGAAAACACGTACATGCACTCACAACACGCTCATTGCAGTCCTACCACAACCCAAAAAATAGAACACAGTTGAGAAATTCCGGATAGCTCATTTTGAAAAGTACAAGGACAAAGATATTGAAGATGGTGAAGAAAAGATCGGACCCGATGGCTGTCAAGCTTTCTTTTCAGATATTGGTGCACCCCTTGAAAGTGTTGGTATAAAGAGAGAGAGATAAAAATTTATGTTAAATTAATTGTTTTTTTTTTTTTAGATCGCACCTTTGTTGATAGCTTGGAAAATGAAAAGTAGTCGAATGGGATATATCACACGCGAAGAATGGGATCGATGCATGAACGATTGGAAGTAAAGAAATATTTTAAAAGAGAGCTAGAGATTGACACTTTATATAAAAGTATTGATAGTGAATCCAAGTTAAAGACCTCATTATCTAAATTACAAACAACAGTAGAAAGCGATGATGTTATGTTTAAACAATTTTATCTTTTCACTTTCGCTTATGCAAAATCAGTGGATCAAAAAAGCATGGATATAGAGGTATACAACATAAATATATGTCTTTTTATCTCATTTTTTTAGACATCCGTGGCTCTTTGGCAAGTACTTTTAAGTTCATATCCTATTGTGAAATCTTTTATAAAATTTATCGAGGTAATCAAAGGATCTATACAACGGTATATCTTATTTTTTTTATAAATATAGGAAAAGAAGCCCGTGAAGGTTATTAATAAGGATCAGTGGGCAAGTATGTTGGATTTATGCAAGTTTATGCCTGAAGATCTGTCTGAATACGATAACTCCTCGTCATGTAAGGTAAAAAGGTTGATAACAAATCTCTCACTTTTTTTAGGGCCTGTATTGTTTGATGAATTCGCAGAGTGGAAAAAGGAAACTTCATAATTTATTCAACCAATTAAAATAAAAAAAAAAAGAACATGTAGTGTCCCTGACATGGGTAATGTCATTAATAAGTGTGTTCTTTTCGAATTTATTACCGTTGTTTATCGAAAAGAGGAACTGTATTAGTTCATTGAGTTTATTTTAATTATTTATTTCTACTAGATCAAAAAATATGTTATTGTTGATGAGTCTTTTGCTGCAACCATGTTATTCAACCAAGATTTATAATTAGAAAATGTTTAATGTTTGCCAACAAAGTAAACGACAGTGCAACAGTACTTACTAATTATGAGATATTAGAGTGTCAAGGTCTGGGCTTTGAAGATTATAGTAAACCTCCCATTGTACACAACACTATTTGGAATTTATAAAAAATCCTCAATCGTAATAAAAAAAAAAAGAAGTTCATTAAATGACCCATTAGGTTCGACAATCACATCATTTTGAAAAATATTTGAGATTTGAAAAGTTTACTGAGAGGGTATTTACACTGGGCCAAGCAGAGTCTCAAACCTCAGTCTTCTAATTATTATATGCGAAATGAGACCTGTACTTCCATACCTTTTTGGAGAAAATATCAAAAATCCGGGTTATGAGTGCTCCAAAATGTGTATCCTTAGACTAAAATGACTTTTTTCATAGCTGATGTATTGTATTAGGTTTATGATAGTTTTTATCGAAATTTAAAAATGCTTTTGTAATGAAGATTATTAAAAAAAAAAAAAAAAAAAACGCCTCTAATAATACAGGTATCATATTTTATCCAAGAACCATGAGTGTATCAAACATATTGATTATTTATGGTGTGTGTATAGGTTTTTTTCTTGTTCATAGATGCACTAAACAATATCGCAAACAAAGATAAAAGGCATTATGTACACATAAAATTGGTATGGTACAAGCAGCATAAAGGTAATCGAAATATACATATATATATATATATATATATATATACTGTAGATTAAGGCAAATACAATATATGTATGGTTTTATTTAATTTCAAAAATTATCGAGTGACTTGTTGTAATTTTTCATTTTGTCTTAAACCTAGTATTGTGCACAAAATATAACCATAGGTAATCAGATCACATTTATAGCATAATCTATCAAAATAACCCGTGTTATTTTTCTTTTTTATTGCCTTACACGTCACTGCTACCCCCAGTGAATCTTTTTTTAAAGGCATTTTCTTATATTTAGTCTATACTTTATAAGAAGTAAAACATTGGTGTTGAATAAAGCAGTATGATTTTACGTTGCTATCTCAACCATCATCTAGACTTGTTTATTAATGTCTAATTTTTATCTAAGCACCAGCTCACATATATAGACATACTATTTTTTTTATTATTGTTATTATACTCTATTAATTCATTATTCTTCATTTTGTTTAAAGCTCTGATTATGGGTATTATGTCTTTGTCTTACTACTACCAATAATATTTGATTTCTTTATACTACGCATAGTAATAATTTAACCTTTGAGATTTTTAATAACAAGTACATACTCTTTCTCTTTCTCTCTCTTTGTCTCGTCCATTAATAGTTTATTATTAATTTTTACACAGACTCTGATTGTAATCCCTTAACGACAACTTTATATTCTACCTAAAAGTTTTTTTTTAGTTCTACTTTAAAACCCAACATATGTTAAGGAATTATCATTCTATTCCAAATATCTTCACTATATTTTAATTTTACCATCAAACAAAGAATCACGTAATATGAATTTAAAATATTTAGTGGAAAACACACACACATACACACACACATATACTCATTTTTTTTTATTAATACTGAATTTGTTTTCTCTTTTTTCCAACATAATAATATTTTAACACAATATCGTCTGCGTTAATGGTATTCGAGGAGAGGAAGTCTTTCCTTATGTCTAACAATCTCATATTTCCTCTTCAGTTCTAAAATAATTCACACCTTACTTACTCTTGATTAATGTTAAACTTCTAGCTATTTATTTTGCCTTGACTGAATCATGCGTGTATGAGTATATATGATCATATTGATAACAAGGACGCATTTTTTTTTTTTTTTTTTTTTTTGAAGTGGTCACAAAACTTTGTTGCTTAATATAAAATATTGTTATAAGCAGTAAGCATTTGTAACGACTTCAAGAGACACTGTAATTGTTGCCGTTATGGTTTCTTTTGAGTCTGCTACTAAATTACCATACCAGTTTTGATCTACAGTGTCACACCAAAAGTTTAGTTGAAGTGCAACATTACAAAATAATGTGGATAGTCGTATCTGTTGTCTGTGAAAGTGTTGTTAAGTTGTTTTTGAATAGAGTTTCGGTACTGCGATCAAAGAATTGATGTCAGTTGTTGTATAATAAAAGTTGATTTAGTGACCACCAGATCTTATAAAGCAGATCAGACTAAGTTGATAATAATAATAATAATAATAATAATAAAAAAAGTAAAGTAAAAAAAGATAGAATAAAAGAGATTACAATGAAGTTGTATTTGCTTCAAAGGGTTTCAAGTGTTTGAAAAAAAAAAAAAAAAAAAAA
>JNDS01003414.1:0-21795 GCA_000697035.1 Rhizopus stolonifer B9770
AAGTTATGGAATAGGGATCTTGCTGCTGTATGCAACTTCAGAAAAATATTGAACGAGTTACGTACAACTGGAAACCGTCCCATTTGCCTCAGTCGTCAAGCCATGCCCACTTCATCACAACCGGGTTTCAAGAGACGAAACAATGCTGCATCATCAAAAAACAAGAAAAAGAAACATTCCGCTTGATAATGACCAAGCTATTTTATTCAGGTAAGATATCTAACGAACCAAACATGTCTTAAAACTAATACCAATTTATCTAGGATCTTTTTTGTGTCTCGGCTTAAAAAGGTAAATAAATCATCTAAAAATTAATTTTGATTCATCTAGAAAAAAATTAACATTGTCTAATTTTAGGGTAAAATCCTGTATTGCGGACGAATTCCCAAACATAAAGGGGCTTAATATTGTAATGGATAACGCTCCAGTTCATCCTATCATCTCACAAAGGAGATATATACCAGTATACCTTCCTTTATATTCACCTGAACGCAACCCTATTGAGATGTTTTGGAAAGTACTCAAGGATTGAGTCAAAAGAGGAAAGTTGACGGACGCAGAAACACTTTCTTCGAGAATGATTGAAGGCAGTGAAGATGTCTCTGTCAAAAATTTACAGAATCTTATCCAGCACTCAATAAATGTAATTTCTAAATGCTTGAATGAAGATTCTTTGTGATCGGTATATCTGGTCTTTTGAAGCGAGGCAACTTAAATTCAAACACTTGACTACCCAATCTCTTTTTTTTTTTGGGTAATTTAACTTTGGTAAATTGAGAGTAGAAACACAGCATTTTTTTAAAAGAGTAATTCTGCCTGAAAAATCTTTAGGTGTGATGCATTTAAATGAAACAAGTTATTCACCTTGAAAATAAAATGTGATCTTTTGCTGTAAAAAAAAAAAAAAAAAAATGACAAAATATTTTTTCCATTTAATTGTTTATTTCTCTACCATTGATGTTGCTGTGAATTCATAAAAGTAGAACTATATTGCTGAGGTTGCATTTGTATAAAGCCTGTCTGTTGTTGTTGAAAAGGAGCAGCTAATTAAAAAAGTTATTAAACGAAAAGCATAGTTTTTTAATTTACCTGGCTTCAAGATACTTGGTGCAGAGGAATCAATTGTCTTAAATATAGAGTATTTATCATTAGGATCTACATTGTTTGCTTTATACCCAGTGGGTTGAGGTGAGTTGAATGTAGGCAAGTTACTCTGGAGTGTTGGCGCGCTCATTGATCTATTACCAAATGGATTGTCTGGTGCTATTAAGAATAGGATCAGTCACATTTTTGATTTAATAAATAATATCATCAACTTTACTTGCACTGGCCCAATTTCTAGCTGCAGTTGTCTGAGGCTGTATGGGGGTTATAGAAGATTGAGGAACCATTGGAGGAAGCCCTGATTGTAAAGATGCAGTATGTATAGAAGGACTACTTTGAAGGTGCTGCAAAGATGGTGATGGTGAAATAAAACCGGCTGATTGAAGAGAAGAGGAAGCTACGGTAAAATTGTTGTTTACTGTCGTGAAAGAGTTGGATTGGCCGAGTTGCTGATTCTGAAGAGAAGGCGAAGATCCAGTAAAGCTGTTGTTTCCCACTGTCAATGTGTTGAAAGAAGATTGTTGTTGAAGAGAGGGAGACGTACCCGTGAAATTATTACTGCCTGTTGTCATAGGAGAAAGCTTACCATGGTCTAACTGTTGACTCTGAAGAGAAGGTGATGCACTAGTGAAGCTATTGCTACCAGTAGTCAAAGAGTTGAATTGGTTCAACACTAGTTGCTGAGGTTGAAAAGAGGGGGACGCGCCGTTAAAAGCGCTGTTACTGGGGGTCAAGGAGCTTTGTGAACCAAGTGTTGTTTGCTGCTGCTGTTGGTGAGTTAGAGGATTACTTTGATTAAAAGCAACATTGGTCTGATTGTATCCAAGAAGGTTATTGCTTGGGACCGAATCCGACGTAGAAGCAGCAGCCGCAAGAGAAGAACTTCCTCCCCATTTTGACAATAATTGAGGATCAACTAGACTTTGCTGAGATATTTGAGGAGCAGGTCTTTGACGAGGTGGCAGTTGAGGTTGAGTACTGCTTGCAGTAGTTCTTGTAACAGGTACACTATTAAATGTGGACGATTGAATAGATGGGGACTGACTAGGTCTGGGAGTCCAGGCATCATCTTCAAAACCGGATTGACTGGTTATAGGTACTTGCTGTTGATGAAATATAGTGGCTTCATGCTGTGAAGATGTTGGCAGAAGTAGCGGCATCTGTGGTTGAGATGGTGTGGGCTTAAAGGGCTCTTGGTTGGCTTTGGTGTTTGCGAGTGTGTTAAAATCAACACCTGTTGGGGCTGAATGAGAAGGCGTTGGTCTTCCAGTGGCTAGAACAAAAAAAAAAAAAAAAAAAAGAAAATAGAGTAAGTTTCACATAAATTCTACAATAAAGTCCTTATCACGTCTTCTATGTAAGCCAACGTGTGGTTGCTGAGTCTGTCTATTTTCTTGCTCTTGTAACATCCTAGCAAATTGTTCATCTTTGATTATTTGTTGATCTTTTTCGAATAGAAGATAACCACCGGTTTCCTCATCACCATCAACAATAACGGCATAGTCTTCAATATAGGTGACAGGACCGAATGTAACACTTTTCTTCTTGTTAAATCTCGGCTTACTGCTCTCATCGTCCGATACAGGTTCCGCCGTGTTTGTTTCAATGAATTTTTGTAATCTTCGCACATGCTTTTCTGCCATTCCAAGTGATTTCATTCTACCGTAAGTGAGTCGTTCCAAGTCTCTCTCGCTAAATCCTTCTCTCTCAAAAGCCTTTGCGTATCTAACAGAGGGTTCATATGGTATATTTATCTTTTTAAAATAATCGAGCCAAGAGAATTGCTTGGAAAATTGTGAAAATGGCACATTATCATCTAATAGTTTCTGGCCAGTTTCCCGTTCGACGTACTTTAAGTCCTCAATACACATTTTCTCCACGGGGACATCGATTTTAACACCATTGGTTTTAAACAGTCGAATCTTACCATAACTACAAGAAAGAAGTTGTGCTTCCACTTTGAAAGCTCCCGTACGGTCTGTCCACCATCTGACATAAGCAGAATCTGGTCCTAAAGATTATTTTGTTTTCTTTTTTAGAGAACAGCTGAAAATATAGAGATTGAATGCAACGTACTGTTGGGATCTGAGTTCATTGTCAATTGGTTTTGTACTAGTATATACGTGTTAATGAAAATTGCTAGAACCGTATCATGTTCTAATCTACCTGAAGGTGCACTGACTGGAGGAAGAGGTGCAGGAATTTCACTGCGCCCTATTATACAAATAAATATTTTAATCAAAAATAGCACATGTAGTCTTACTCGGCGAATTGTTTCCCAGCTGAGCCGAAGGTGGTTTTATAGCTGCTGCTGCTGCCTATTATGTCAATAAAAGAAAATGTTAAAACCCATACTGTTACTTCTTTTGGTTTGTTTACAGCTGCTTGTCTTTTCTTTGCTTCAATCTCTTTCTGTTTGGCTTCTTCTTGCATCCTTCTTCTTCTTTCAACTTCTGCCTGTCTTGACCTTTCCTTTTCCTGTTCTTCATTCATACGAGTGATACGTTCTAACTCTTCTTGCTCGAGTTTTCTCTTTTCCACCTCTTTTCTATTGTTCTGTTCAGATTCATACTCTTCATAAAACTTGATATAAGTAGCAGGAACAATTCCAGATGTACCATCCTTATGTTCAACTGTCCACCAATCCTGGCTGCTGATATGATCTGTTACTAACACTTGCTCGTCTTCTTGCAGCTGTGTCTCTTCTTTATCTTGTGGATTAAAATTATACAGAGCAATTCCCCATTTTGGTTCACAGACAGGTTTAGCCACTGACTTGTTGTTGTTGCTTAAAGCCGAGTCCTCAACATAATTACTCGGAATCAGGCCAAATTCGCCATTGTTCGCTTGTACAAAATACCAGTCTGTGTCATCTTTCTCATAGAGTGTCAACGTATCATTTTCTTTGAATCCGAGTTCTTCTGTTGAGCGTGGTTGATAGTCGTAAAGTGCTTTCAATGCACCAATCGATTTGGTCTAATAATAATAATAAAAAAAAAAGATGAGCCTAGGAATTCCATTTCTTTATTTTACACACTTTTTCTATATAATTGGCAGGAACAAGACCTGTAGGCCCATCTGCATTTTTTGTTTTCAATTGAGCTTTGTACCAGTCAGAACTATCTTTATCGAGTATATACAAAGTGTCGTTGGTGTTAAAAGAAAGTTCTTCATTGCTTTGCGATTGGTAATCGTATAGTGCAATACATATGTCAATATACTTCATGGAAAATAGGAATAGAAACTGTTTTTATATACACACAGTTATAATAAGATTCAAAATAAAGAAAAGAAAGGAAAAGAAAAAAAGGGGGAGGGGGGGGGGAAATAAAGGAGCGTAAGTCTAAAGAAGTAATAGAAGGTAAGTTAAAAAAAAAATCATTAAGAATCACGTTCAAAAAATAATGACTTGAGTGCTCCTAGTTACACACACACAGAGCGGATAGTAGATCGGGCTTCCTTTGTAAATACAGTGTTGCCAGTGCCCAATGAAGATTGATCGTTTAATTGACCTTCACAAGGTTAAAAAAAGAAAGAAAAAAGAGAGGGAA
Organism: Rhizopus stolonifer B9770; assembly: GCA_000697035.1. Taxonomy (NCBI): domain Eukaryota; kingdom Fungi; phylum Mucoromycota; class Mucoromycetes; order Mucorales; family Rhizopodaceae; genus Rhizopus; species Rhizopus stolonifer. Next base: position 4,656 of record JNDS01003414.1, read on the forward strand.
AAAGGCTTTCATTTGGGGTAACTCAAGAAATAATTATTTATTATAAATTACTAACCACTGTTTGTCTTACAAAGTCTTTTCCATGCTTGTTGTATGTCAAGCGGGATGTTTTCGGACAAATTACATCAGAAAGTATCGTTTGTTAGCTGTCACTGTCTATGTTTTGCTCGTGTTGATGCTCAAGTTGTTGTAAAGAAACTCATGTATTGGCAAAAGACGTCTAAGTGATAATCTAGGCTCAGTGACATTGGTTGTAGTTAATTGACAAGAAATATTACCTACACAAATTAACAGAGAAAGCGGCACATGCTCGACCTGGCTTTCATCCTCCATTAATATTATTTTATCTTCGTGGTCAAACCTGTTACTTATATAGCGAATAGATCATAAACAAAAATACTCGTCTGTATTTAAGGATTAGTTTTTTCTTTCTTGTTTACATGGGTTTCCTTACCACTCACTTATATAAAACACAGCTTCAAGCTCTTGAGCAGTTCAGCAGAAGCACTACCAAATCTATCCAGCGACAGTCTTCATCATGGCCAAAGTAACGAACATTTCTTTTGTGGTATCAAACAATATCTTTCTATCATCTTTGTTTTGGAAGCTTCTAGGTGTCTCTAATAATAATATCTCCAAACATTTAAGAACAGAAAACAAGCATAGAAATTAACCTTTGAGTATAATCTAAACGTACTTTCCCATCTTTTTTCTTTTTCTTTTTTATTCATTTATTGTAAACTATAAAGTACTGTTAACTTGTGTACGTCATTGAATAACACCTAAATAAAATTTCCTTCAAATATAATATATCATAGATGATATGTTAGATTGATTCTTGTAAAAGACTATGGCTTGACTCTATGCACTTAAAGGAAGCTTTTCATATGTTCTTTTTTTTTAAACAGATACTAAAGTAAACACAAACATATATTGTTAAAGAGGGACTTTTTTGGGTGTACATTTACTACTTATTTTGTTATTGAAGAATATTTACATCTTTTCTCATGATATATTATTGAATTAATCAAAATTATTTATCAGTGTTGATCATTTTTAGCTTTATTTTTATTTTTTATTTTATTTTTTTGCTTTTTTTTTAATCCTACTTAAAAAAAAACATAACATAAGCATTGAAAAAAGCTTAGTAAATCAGTTTTATTCTATACATTCGAACGAAGAAAAAGTAAAGAATTGTTGGTGCACTACACAGCTTAAATAACCCGCCTAGTTGGAGACTATCTAAAGGGAAGAAGCGGGAGTATGAAAGTGATATTACAGAATCCAGTTCCTCCGCAGCTAAAAGACTCATGTTCGGACAAGAAAGGGATATAGTGTTACTTAACGCTTTGAACGACGAGTTTCATGACATGCTTTCTGGTGATATCATACAATGCATTGAATCTAAAAGAGATTTAGATGTTCTTAAGCTTGCAAGTATGACTACGTTAAGACTTCGCAAATACTGTCATGTGTACTGAAAGAAGAATTGATGCGAGTACAACTGAGTTGGAGAATTTGTTAAAAAAAATAAGAAAAAGGATAAGACACCATATCATCGTTGGAAAGAGTTTGTTGATCAGAATTTTGATAGTATTGCTCAAATGATTCAAAGCAATTTAAAAGGAAAAAGAAAAAATCCAGAAGTACTGCATGCTGGAATTACTAGTAGCGAGGCTCATACTAAAGATAACTCAATTTTCCCTGCCGATGAAGAACTAGAGTCAAGAACTTTCAGCTGTTCACTAACTTCATTTTTCAGATTTGATTTGGCTCCTAATATCATATGCACCCTCTCAAAATCATCATGAATGAAAAAAAGGGAGAGAATAGTAAAGAAAGTAGGTGGTTCCTTTATTTGCTATAACCAATTCTGCCTATCGGTCAAATTTAACATGTCAAATCATGGAAGAGACACACTCTCTGTATTGGCTATTGCCTTTTCTGATGCTTGCAATCTCATACTTGGCATGCCTTGTCCAACATTCAACCCAAAAATCAGCTGATGCATTTCAAAAGCTTTGCCACCTTTTTCTGAACAAGAAACAAGGAGCGGCCTACGTCGATGACATGTAATAGCTTTTACAGGGTAAGATGCCACACTTTAATACACAAGTAGACTATAAGCTAATCTATTATTTTGCATCTTTTAATAATTATCAACTTTTTTCAATATCATTCTGGTAAGCAAATCTAAAAAAAAAAAAACACTCAATTAATTTTTTTTCGGACTTGTAGTTCAAAAATACTCTTACAGTATACTACCATACTTCAGGAAGATTTTAATTATTAGTAATATGCACTACAAAAACCAAAAACAATCCAAAACAAATATATATTTGAAGAAAACAACACAAGTAATGTTTAATGATTCAATGATAATAATTTTCAGTAATAAAAGTAACTCTCATATTCAATTATTCTTCAACATCTTCATCTTCATTTGGTCCTGTTAAGCTTCGTCTTCTCTTTGGTGACATGTATGTGATGCTTGTTGAGCTTGCTTGTCTTTTCAGACCAGTAAATACAATACCTTCAAATTTGAATTGAGCTGTTCTCTTAATCGGGCTAAGTTTACTTTTTCAGCTAAATTGATAAAATGGCTCTACATTTTACAAAATATACATTAATGATCGTATAAACATGTTTTTTTTTGCCATTAATATAACGTACTTTCCATTTTAAAAGTAATACAAGCGTGTTTTCAAATTCCTTCACTAACTTGAGATGAGTGGGTATCATCAAAGTGCCAATTAAAACAGAGGAATAAATATTGTTCACTTTTTTAACATCAAACATATATCCTTTAAAACCTATTGATCACAGTGTTAATTAGTACTCAACTATCTTTTATTTTAATCAACGTAGTGCTTGATGACTTACCGCGCCAGTCCATTCCGGTCACTACCGCTTGCTTCTTTTCACTTTCGGTAAGGTTCATTTTTAATATATGGCTCAGGTGACATTTATTAACTCTTATGTTCTTTGCTTGTTGTAATAATAGCTTGGTTTTATTCACGTTCTGTTTTTTCCATTCTATTACGCTTAATGGTACTTTTGACTCATTAACGACAATCATTACGTCTAGTTTCTGTCCATAGGTTATTGTTGTTGAAACAACATTAAACACCTTTTTGATGTATTCTCGAGTGTCTTTTTTAACTGATGAAGTTATTTCGTCACTGTTTCCAAAAAAAAAAAAAAAAAAAAAAAAAAAAAAACCGCTATGGTTAATATAACTGCATAGCTAAAGACGATTATGTGGTTAGCTTACCTTCGTGATGTCAAACTTTTTTCACCTCGTAATAATATATTCATAATCGGATACATAGCTAAAATATAATCGGCTTCACTGTTCAGTTCTGACCAAGCTTCTAAATTACATATACCAGGAAAGAAAGAGTTAGTAATACTAGTTGATCTAATACAAATATTCGTTACACGTACACATAATCTAAAACTTCAAGAACCTCCAAAACCAGCATATTTTTTGTTGTACTTAAAATCTTGGATCTCCTGTTACATATGGTTATCAATGCTGCGTTCCTGTCTGGTTCGTCTCCCATCAACTGCTATCAAATGTATGATAAGTATAATTATATGTAACGTATAGCTACATGATAAACTTCTTTAAAAATATCTAAAACTATACACTACGCCGCACGTTGTCAGCTTTTCGGATAACATTGACATCTTTTTGCCATCCTAAAATCTTTTACATGTTTAAAAGCAAGATTTTGTTTTTAAAAAAGGTTTTGTCAGATTCCAGTAACGTATGAAGCGTTTTAGCTTGTATTATGGATTTTTCTACCATTATGCATGTCATTGGGATGACATTGTCACCCTTTTGTCAATCCAAAAACAAAGAAAAAAAAAAAAAAAAAATTTGATTTTGCAGTTTCAATTTACTTCTGCTTTATATTGATCTGAAAAAGTTGTTTACAGAAGAAGATATATTTTGTCATTTAGATATATCAGTTTATAGAAGTATTTCGACACAACAAGTCTAATATTTAACAGATATCATGGTACATTAATGACCATTCATAGACTACTAACGTTAAAAGATACTAGTTTAACTTTAATTCATTGAAGAAGAAAATAAAATGAAAGGATTTTTATATAAATATGTACACCTAAACACTAATTTCTGTTTCAGCATAAATTTATCTGGATTTTTCAAACATGTGTTCAATGTCCATAGCCATACCATCTTTCATATTTGCTGGTTTTCTATAATATATAGGTAAATGTTAATGTAAACTCTCGTTCATCTAAAAGCTAATCCTTTTTCTGTCTGATTTCCATATTTATTTTGTCCAAAAAAGGTAAAAAGAATATCTGGAAATTAACTTCGATTCGTCCAGAAGAAAAATAAGATCATCTAAATTTAGGGCAAAATCCTGTAATAAAAAAAAAAGATCTTTCTTTCCTTCTAAATATATACATATATATAAATATATATTGTATATCTTGGAATGACTAATCAAGATAGCTTTCCCTTTACACCAATAATACCCCTCGAAAATGATAAAAAAGGAAGAATTATCAGTGTTACTCACCAAATACCGTTTGAGATCATTCGTCAAGTGAACAAAAATGACACACAGTGGTCTTTTAGAGCTCGCCATGAACATGCGGCCATGTATGCAGGTATTCGGTCACTCATTGATGAATGGGAAACAAAATGTGTTGGTTGGACAGGTCAAATATATGAAGAAGACATGTGTCGTTGTGAAATGGATAGCCTAAGTGACCAAGAAAAGCAAGAGATGTTTGAACAACTTCAGCAAAAACATAATTGTATTCCGCTATTTTTGAATAATGATAGTGTATCGGGACATTACCATGGTTATTGTAAAACATGTAAGTCATGGATTTGCTTTTGACTCCCTCTCCCAAAAAAAAAAATAACAGTGAGTTTAATCTAGTGTTATGGCCATTGTTTAATTATATTGTTTGGAATGATGCAACTGATGGACGAATTGAAAAGATACAATGGGACACATATGAGCAAGTTAATCAAAAGTATGCAGATTTGGCAGTAGAGAGCTATATGGAAGGAGATACGATTTGGATTCATGACTATCATTTATTATTGGTCCCCAATATGATTCGCAAAAAGCTACCAAAAGCACATATTGGCTTATTTTTACATTCGCCTTTCCCGAGTTCTGAAATATTTCGGTGTTTACCAAGTAAGATAAATCGGGGTGGGGGATAGTTTAAATAGCTTACACTTTTATTGTAGAGCGCCAAGAGATTTTGAAAGGGATGTTGGCTGCAAATCTCGTAGGGTTTCAGGTAAGAAGAAAGAAAAGGAAGACATGATATGGAACATATAAACTAATATCAGAAATAGACATATGCAAATGCCAGACATTTTATCTCAACATGTACTCGAGTTTTGGGTTATGAGGCATCACCTGAAGGAGTCGAATATGACGGTCACTTTTGTCATGTTGGAACTTTTCCCATCGGTATCGATGTCGAAGCTGTAGATGAGCGTAGAAAGGGGGAAGAAGTTATCCCTAAAATCAATGCTATTGCAGACATGTATTCCGATAAAAAGATTCTTGTGGGAAGAGATAAGCTTGATTTGGTACAGGGCGTACTTCAAAAGTTGGCTGCTTTTGAAAAGTTTTTGTTGGACTATCCAGAGTGGAAAAACAAGGTGGTTCTCATCCAGGTGACAGATTCACCCAGCTCGGCAGATAACATCAAAAATGAGCACCGTGTGTCGGAGATGGTAGCTCATATCAACGGTACTTATGGTTCCTTGGAGTTTATTCCTGTACATCATTATTATCATCAGATACAAATAGATGAGTACTATGCTTTATTATCTAGCGCAGATGCTGCTTTGATTACCTCAATCAGAGATGGTATGAATACAACCAGCTTTGAATATGTGATGTGTCAGCAAGAAAAACGCGGTCCCTTGATTGTTTCCGAATTGACTGGTACAGCGGGATCCATGGGTACAGCGTTATTGGTCAATCCATGGGATTACTCTGGAGTAGCAAAGGCAATCAATGACGCTTTAGTAATGAGTGAAGACGAGAAGTTGACAAGACACATGGTACTATAGAATATTTCAAAAATAAGAATATTGACATTTTATTGTTCCATTTAGCAATTGCTGGCCCATGTCAAGTCTAATACTACCTCATTCTGGGCCCATTCATTTGTAAAGACATTGATCCAGACATGTCTCTTATCAGAACAAAGTAACAATACCCCAAGGCTTAAACTAGATTATCTTCAGGAACATTACCAACGCTCTAACAAACGATTACTTTGCTTTGATTATGATGTAAGTATAATCCCACCTTCATCAAAATCTAATAGTGAAATTAGGGCACCCTTACACCTATACAAAAAACGCCTATGGCGGCTGTTCCTCCCAAGGATATGCTAGAATATCTCGAAAAGCTTTGCCAGGATCCACTTAACGAAGTTTGGATTATTTCTGGCCGCGACGAGAATGCACTTACACACTGGCTCGGCCACATTGAGAATTTGGGTCTAAGTGCGGAACATGGTTCATTCATGCGGTACCCGTTGAGCAAAAAATGGATCAACTTGATGGAACATTTTGACATGAGCTGGAAGAACGACGTGTTAGAGATCTTTACTTATTATACCGAGCGAACTGCCGGAAGCTTTATTGAACACAAGAGATGTGCCATCACTTGGCATTACCGTCTTGCCGATCCAGAGTACGGTGCATTCCAAGCCAAGGAGTGTCAAAATCACTTGGAACAAGCCATCTTGAGCAAATTTCCACTTGAAGTCTTGGTGGGCAAAAAGAACCTCGAAGTACGTCCAGCAATGGTCAATAAGGGTGAGATTTTGAAACGATTACTGAGCAGTTCGACACCCTTCGATTTTGTCATGTGTTGTGGTGATGATCGGACAGATGAAGATATGTTCAAAACTTTAAAAAAGGCAAATGATTTGAGCGAAAAGTTTTCTGTCATGGTAGGCCCTGAGGATAGACAAACACAAGCCCTCTGGTATTTACCCACTGTACAAGAAGTCATTGACTCTCTTGAAGTTATGTCTCAATTTTAAATTTGCATAAAAAAATTGTATCATATTTTCTTTTCCATTTATTTATAAAAGAGCGAGAACAATAAGAACGATATAAAGGTACGAAAGGCTTTTGATCTTGTTGCCATCGCTAGTAATTGTGAGCTGCTTCGTATCTAATCCCATTCGATTACACGTTGGTCGATTCACATCAAATCGATAAACCGTATTGTTCACTACAGTATCACCCGTCTGCCAATATCCGTATTGGCTGCTCGCCAAGTCACCTACTGGACAGTAAAATTGCATGTAAGGAGGACAACTCTGAACCACATGGTAGCATAAATCGATACAGGGCAGTAGTTCGGTAGACTCGGCAGGACTCAGGGTGTTGTCTACCCAAGGATTACGAGATCCGTTCACAGGTACTTCACGAAGGGCAGGAGCAGCAGACGCTGTAGGAATTGTATAGTCTTGAACAAAGTCTGATGTATCTGCGCATCTTGGTATGGTTACTGCACAAAGCCAGGCCTTGTAATCTCGGTAACAGTCCGTACAATTACGTACCAAAGAGTATTGTGTTGACTCACAGTTGAATTGTGAAAGTGAAACAGCAAAGGGCTCGAACGTAGTTTGAGCTTGTGCATCATATTGACTTGCGAGAGACCACCGATCGGTGGTAGGATTAGAAGCAACGCTATAGGCTACCTGGTTACAAAAGGGCAGATCGTAGACTAATTGACAGACAGACCCCGTCTTGGTATTGAGGGCAATGGGTTCAGTCATTCCTGTCAAGCCGTTGAATGTCTGAAGTAGATAGGCTCGGTAAGGACTATTTTCAGTCAGTCCAGAAGCAAATAGCTGGTACCGTGTATCATTTGTCGGTCCCCGGGTCGTCATTGTCTGGTTCACACTAATACCAGAAACGGCGTAAAGCTTGGCTGCACAAATGGACCAAGATAATTCAGCTGGTTGGCCTGAAGTGAAAAGCAGTGTGTTATTTGGTAGATTGCCACTTAATGGGTTTGATAAAAATAAGGCATTATTTGCGTCCGTATCGTCCAAAGTTATTGAAGGCGATGTTGATTCGGTGCTGTTATAAATCAAATGCATGCTTTCTATGGAAACACATTAAACATGATCAGGCCTGTTTTGAAGACACGATGCACACTCACGTTGAATAGATACACCAATCTCATACGTTCCAGTATTTACGGTCTGATTGTTGCCAACCGCAATCCAAATCTTGCTCGTTGTGTGATTACTGTTCCAAGTTATCAAACCATTTGTGTTGTTGAGAAGAACGCCATTTTGTGGTGCAGTGACATTGCTCGAAATGGATAAATAGGCGTTTAAGTCTAGTAGATTGCAGCTAGCAATAGTGAGGTATATATTGGGGATCGAAGAGGAAAGTTGAGTCTGTGTAGGAATGGAGAAGTAATAATATTGGTAATTTGCATTAGACGAAAGTGATGCTGAGACAATTTGATTGTTTTGAAGTTGTATAGTCTGACATTGTATAGACCAAATACATGTCAGCAATAATATGAAACAACCAAGTATCATAAAGGAGTGGGGGAAAAAAAATGCTTATTTTATTTATTGATCTCAGCAAAGGAGTTCTAGGCACTTTTTTTTTTTTTTTTTTTTTTTTTTTTTATTTTTGTTCAAGACTGCTTGTAGTGAGTTGTATTTGTTCAGGCTTCAAGAGGAATATTATTTCTTTGGTGCTAATGTATCAAAGAGCTACTCTTAAAATACATGATGTTATGTAGAAGCAGTATAAGTTTCTTGTTTTGTATTCATGTTTATGAAGAAACACGCATTGATTGATCAATAAACATCTATTTTAAGTTCATGAAGAATAAAGAGACATTACAAATTAAACGCGAATATAAAGACATAAACAGTGCAAGTAAAACATTTACAGTGATACACACGTAATAATTGCAAGAAACATGTACAACGTTGCCATGTCAATTTTTATTTAAAAAAGTCTGACTCCGGGAACCCGTCCGAGAGTATCCAAATGACACACGTTTAGCTCCAGCTAAAAAATACAAAACGGAATCATGAGACTATATAAAAATACCATAAAAATATAAAGTCTTGCTTGGAAAAACAGTAAAAGGATGAATTCAACTGTCATTTTTGTGTGCGTGTGTGTTTTTTTTAAAAAAAACTCCGTTCAATATATTTTTCAATCAATAAGAAGGTTGCACGCCATATTAAAATCATTTTTCTCTCTTTTTTTAATATTGTAATGCAGCCATCCATCTTTAGTTTGTTTTTGGTGGCGAGCTTACTAGCTGCTGTGAAGGCAATTACTTTTGATTTGCCTGCTGTAGAAACCAGAAACGCTGAAGAAGGAAGCAAATGTTTTAGTCAATATGTGCCTCATGATACTCTGGTCCTAGCTGCTGTCAAAATTGGAGAAGGATACAATCAACGCGTGAACATTGAGGTAAAAATGGAAGAAGAAGAAAAAGTTCTCGGGCGATGACTTACTTAAGGACATTAGATCTTGGACGACAATGAACCACCTAATGTGTATGTGAAAAAGAGTGATATATCTGGTAACCTTCGTAACGCCTTCAACACCAACGCTGAAGGTGAATTGTATGTCTGTTTTGAAAACATTCTTGATAATGGTAAGTTGATAGTTAGTTTGAAGAGTGTTAAACAATGGCAACATAGGCTTCAAAGAAAGTCCTCAGTATAAGCGTTCGATTGAATTACAATTCAGTGTTGGGGCCGAAGCTTCAGATTTTAAAAAGATTGCAAGCGCAGAAAAATTAAGCCCACTTGAGCTTGAGCTTCGAAAGTTGGAAACAGTAGTGAGCGAAATTGTAGACGAAATGAATTATTTGAAGCGCCGTGAAGCTAAATTAAGAGACACAAATGGTAATATAGAAATAATTCAGGGGCAAACATGGAACTGACAGACTTTTTGACTACAGAATCTACAAACGAAAGAGTTCAATGGTTTAGTACTCTATCTTTATTTACCCTATTTGGTCTCGGTACATGGCAAGTCCTGTATTTGCGTCGTTTCTTTAGAAGAAAGAGATTGATTGACTAAAAATGTCACAATAAAAAAAATACACTTTATTCAAGCTCTTTGATTAACTTTAATAACACTTCACCAGTCGCCTTAAAATCATCCAAATCCAAATAAATTTGTGCACATAGTCTGACCCACCATTTATCATTATTCTTGTAGACTGTAAGGGCGGTGTTGTGTTCAAAAACAGCTTTTTTCATAAAGAAATTTGGGATTTGAGAATCTGGCAAAGACACGGGAGAAGGAATAGGTAATTCAACATTAACCATACTAGCGGTCAGGGTCTTGGTAGAGTTTTCCATCACCTGTGTGCCTAGCATCTTTGCAACAAGTTCCCCACCTTCGACAGCCAGTTTATGTGTATATTCACGGATGGCCTTCTCACCACCAAGAGATTCACGGTACTTTATGGATTCATCCAAAATAAGGAAAGAGTTCATGTACATCACTCCTGGGTAGTGCTCTTCTCTAAATGATGATCCATCAGCAGCATCTTCATGGTATTGGAAAGCATAATTGATGGATGTGGGGTGAACTATGCCTTGATTACGCTTGGCAACATACATGATTGCACAACCTCTAGGTGTGAACAACCACTTGTGACAATTTGTAACAAAAAAATCCGGATCGCATTCCCTCAAGTTTAATTCGATTTGGCCTATAGCGTGAGCACCATCCACCAAAGACTTGATATCATATTCCTTCAAAAGCTTGACCAAACGTTGATAAGGTTTGCAGACACCTGGAAGAGAGCTAATGGCGTCCAAAAGACATAACTTGATCTTGTGAGTACCGTCCTTTGCTTGTTCTCTCTCAATAGCTTCCCGAGTCAAACGAACCACATCATCATCTTCAATAGGGTAATTAAGATGAACGCGAACCAGTTTTACCTTCTTGTAAGTTTCTAAGAATTCCAATGTTTTACCACAATTAGAGTACACTGTTTGGTACTATATAATGTCAGACACGAAATAAAATAAATAATAATAAAAAAAAAGACTTACACAAAGGATCTTGTCACCTTCTTGAAAAGGAAAGCTTCGTAAAATGTTATTAACACCCGTAGTAGAATTGTTAGCAAATACAATATCACTCGAGTCACAACCAAGAATAGGGGCAGCACTTTCAAGACTCTTAAGGAGTTTTTCGGGTGCTTGAAAACGAAGCCAACGGTCAGGTTGTTTTTCTGTTTGTTCGTTATAATTCTCAATGAGGGGTACAAACTTCTTGGGAAAAGAACCAAAGGCACCACTATTCATTGGAATATATCCTTCTTCAAGTGGGAAATCAGCTCTGTATTGTTTACCAAAGGGTTTAGGTGTCATTTTTTTTTTTTTTTTTTTTTTTTTTTTGAGTTTCGAATAAAAAAGAAGAGGAAATGGGAAAATGAGATGTGAATTTAAAGGTTTTCGAGGTTCGATTTCCGCCCACTTTTTTTATGTAAAAAGATAAGGTCTAGAATGACTCACATTTCCTTGTGTGGAAAATTCATTACAAGTGACAGAAACGACATCAGAATAAGGAGAAATATATTAAGAGTCGACTGACTATAGATTCATGTTTGTTCTGATTTGGAGCATTTGCTTGACAACAAAATGTGCCAAATCGCTCGGTTTAAATAAAAATATCCAATATTATTTCAAAAACGGTGAATATTTAATGAATGTTTTGTTCTGCTACTCATTAACCATTTGAATAGTAGTCTTTGAGTTTTTAGAAGCAATAGATAGAAGGTTGTCGTTAGTACCTGAATGAAACTTGCTAAATATCTGTACAGGACCTCTTGATTGAAACAAAGTACTTCTATTGGTTAAATCATTCTGACAGGTTTATGTGAATGACTCACGTAAATACGCTTTCATCACGCTGTTAAATTTCGACACAGTAAAAAATGATTACATTGATTTACATTCTGTCATCAGAAAAATCATTGCTTAAAAATATCTAGGCATCATTGTTCACATTTCGGCACCCCTATTGTGTGTTACTTCAAAGACTTTTCGTCGTTTCAAAATTTATGCTATTCAATTCATCATTAATAAGACCAGCTACAGCGTTTTCAAAGATCAATAAGCACAAAATGAAGCGGATATCGATAACATTGATATTGGATGTGCCCAAATACACTGGAAGCTTGAACATCCACAGATTATGTTGGAAGCCTGTAGAAGGTTTAACTACGAATCAAGGACCAATTATATAGAAGATATCAATATGGGTACTTCTAGTATATTCGTATTAATATCGACTTGTGCTCGATATTTAGTAATCATTTTTCGCGTAGTCATTTAAAATCAGTATGAATACTTTAGCTTTTATCAATCTGTTGTATTTAAACAACTTCTACATGAAGATTCATAGATGTGACAGAGATTACGGATTAAGAAAAAAAAACCGCTCTTTAAAAATTATTGAAAGCTGAAATAGACCGACCAAAATGAACACTACACCATTTCTTCCAAAAACGGTAGTTACACTCTCCTGTGTATTTTGCAACTTTGAAAGCCCTTTTGTTATTTTATTTTCTTTTCTTTTGTGTGCGACATAACGTTCAAATTCGTTATAATACTTATTTACCTATATTTCACACGAGAGAACGCAAGCTTTACTTTTATTATATATTATCACAAACTCAAAATTTCAATAAAGTACCGTTCTGTTGATAAGAAAAGTTAATTTTAACAAGAAAATATTTCGAACCTCTCAGGATTAAAATTATTTGGAAGTTCAAAAATTCGTTTATTGTTAGTGAGCGAAGGATTAAATTGGTTTGTGATTTAAGCATTCCTCAAACTTTGCAAAAGAACAATGACAAAACCCTTTGAGATCACTAATGTGAATCCTGTTACAGGCATCCACAACTATTAAGGTCAATGTTTCTTCTTCCAAAAATTGTTCTCTTTTAAGTTTACTCTTGCACATTTACTAAAACTATTCAATTGAATTTAACTCGGGTGAGTAAGGTGGAAGATAAACGCAAAGGTATTCACGGCTTTCAATATACTTTTGGATATCTGTATTTTTGTGAATAGGCGCTCTAACCATTATAATATAATGGTCTTTGAATTTAGGATGACGATCTAATACATCCAAAGTACTTGCAACAAAGTTAAAGTAACGACCTGCTATAGTTCCGTGCGAGGCTTTTTCAGTGGCATGCACAGCTGAACTTCCCGCTGTTTTTCGTTTCTTTGACAATGTTTGGACTTTTGGGCGTCTTACTCTAATATTCACAAAACCATAAGGGCTAATTGCACCGAGAATAGCTGTTGTCTTCGCTCTTGTTTTAGGCACTACAACTACAGCTCTTTCTTCTTTCTTCGACCAAGCTACAGAACGTTTCATATTAATATGAAAAGCGGCCTCATCAATGAAGACCTAGTTGCTCAAGTAATCCATATCAGTTTCACTCCAAACTTCTACCCAGCGGTGTCGTGCCTGAATTTTTTCAGGACTATTCCTGTCAACAGCATGAAGATGGGCTCTTTCAAGGTTGATATTACACTTCTTAGTAACAGAATTATAGAGTGCTGTCATTTTGATTTGGAGATTAAAAAACTGATCAGTGAGGCTTTCCATCATTTCATTCAATACAATAGAAGGTTTTTCACCAATCAAGTTGACTAAAAAGTCTTTGTGCCCCTCATCCAAGATAGACGGTCTACCCTCAGGTCTGCCACCACCGGATCGTCTCCCTACAAAACCATCATCTCCTGCTTGTTTGGCCTTACTCATCCAAATTTGAGCAGAGCTCTGAGACACCTTTAATTCCTTAGCTGCGACGCGAATGCCGCTACCTTTTTCGTACACCAAATAGAAAAAAATCTTTGACATCGGGTTTGTGTAATCTGTAATTCCTTGTTTTATTATCTTTTTTTCTTCTTCTGATGCAGTGTCATTTTCTTCATGCTTTATTTTTACTGGTTTCTCAGGAGGCTTAAGGTCTATATAGATATCGTAGTTGGTAATTTCACCAAGAGAAAATTCCTCCACATCTACTTCCATTTCAATGACTGAAACTTCTGTGCCTTCTTCATCCATAAGGTTTCCATTGCCATCTTCAAACAAAATTCTGTCCATCTTTAACATAAAAAAAAAAAAAGGAACGAAATTATTTTGTAATCCTGAGCAATTTTTAAATTTTCAAACGACTGATACTTTTTTTTTTTTTGTGAAAGAATAATTTGTGAAGAGCGGATTTACGATACAATCAGGTTGTAAAAGCCTTTATATTAAAAGATTTGAGATATAAGCAATGGTTAATGTATCATTGAAACCTAACGACGTTCTAAGTTCATTAACAGCTCCCGTATCCAGATACTATAAAACCAGGGCTCATCCGTTTGAGAACACAATCCAAATCCATCAATGATCCATCGTCGTCTTTCTTGATTCGTTAAAGATACCTCGGAAGCCTTTATCCAGGAATTCTTTATTGTAATCGATGAACATATATTTTATCCATCAATTAAAGTAGCATTAAAGATCCAGACATTATCAAAAGTATTATTCATTGAGAGATACTATCGGATAGAACTCCCTATTCAGTGACTACATTAAGTTTTCCTTTAGCTTCTTTTGTTTATATTAACCCAGTGCCATATCTTTAGAAATGTATTTCATTTTTTATGCTCTATATTTAGAATTCATAGATCTTTTTCTCTAGAGAGTCAGATCTTTGAGAATTTGATTGGATATTTCGGAACAAATTTAATTCCATTTGATCAAACAATTATTTGGTACATTTTTATTATCATGAAATGCTTTTAAAAAAAAAATGAAACAAAAAAAAAACACACACACACACACACAGCTTTTGAGGTAATCTGCATAAAAAGACTATAGAGAATTCAGGCACTGGTAAGGTTGATAATTGAAAATGAATGCTTTTGGTTCCTTTTGTAAAATAATACACTCTTTTCGTGCAATAAAAAAAAAAAAAAAAAAAAAAAAAAAAAAACACACACACTGCATCAGGACATTTTCTTTCTCAACTCAAAATACAGATTCCTTTTTTCACGAAGACAACCAAGGAAATGGAGTTTTTGTAATCGATATGGAAGCAGATGATGAAATGTTTCCTCTTGAAAATATAACAGATTTGAACTAGTACCTCGACGTAAATCCACCTAAGAGAATGGAGTAAGAGGAGATGATAGACATTTTGACAAGCCAGTTTGAAGATCTGTCTATTTCAAAAATTGCTCTTTACAGTTTTTGTAAACGAAAAGTGCAGAATTAGTTTGAAAAAAGCTCACTTTCATTCAGTGGAGCGAAACAGCTATAAAAAAAAAATTCAAGAGAGACACGATTGGGTGGTGCGCTGGAATGATACATATCTTTTCTCGCGCCAGATGAACACAGCGTACTCAAGTCTCAAGTGTTTGACCTAGCTATATTACACTCCCTGTGTGACTATATTCTCATTGATTTGATGGAAATGACTGACTCTTCAGACGCCAATTATCTTACAAACGACGAATTCATGGCCATTACGCGAAACATATATGGAATTAATATCAAGACAAAACCAATTAGGAAATTCAAGCTGGATCTTCTGACACTCGCTGCTCACACGGCTGGTAAAAAGACCAGGGTTGTGGAAGGAATTGTCAATCTGTAAGTAGTAATATGGAACTCATTAGTTTGAATCTGTTATTCACCTATCACATTTACGTTAGCTTAAAAAAGTTGTCACGAAATCGACTATTGAGTCTGGGCAAGGTCGATGAACTACAAACAACTTACTATATCTTTCTGTCTGAAATCATTGCCGATCAAGATCGAAATGTAGCTAACAAATCACGTGAAGAAGAATCTAATATCTGACCCGACGCAATCATCTCAACGCAAGATATTCGCAATAATAATAAATTATTTGATGGTATACCAATTGTTTTTAGTGGAGATATTGCACAGATTCATCGATCAAAAGCTCTTATATTTGGACAAGATGTACCGTTTTGAAGTTAACTATTAACATGAGAGTACAAGGTACCTCTTCTACTGATGAATTGTTTAAAAACTGGCTGAATCAACTGTCATATAACCTTTATTTTCAAAACACAAGACTTTGAGTACCACCATACATTTACAAAACAGTCGACTTCACCAATCTCATCAACCGAGTATATCCTTCAGAGAAACCCTTAACCGCTATACAAGACTATACTATATTTGCAACCTTAGCAATATTAACAAGTAGAAATACAACAGTTGACTCGATTAGTTCTTCAGTGCCAAGTTTAATACCTGGAGAAATATATACCTTAAGCTCAGTTGATAAAGCAGATGTTAGTAACTCTGGAGATACAACCAGTGAAGAGTTATTTCAAATATCGACCGAATATCTTCGAAGCTTAAATTCCGGAAACTATCCACCTTCACAATTCCATCTAAACATAGGTGCTGTTGTAATTTTACTTAGAAACTTGAATATTCAAGCAGACCTTTGAAATGGTACAAGACTTATGATTAAAAAAATTGGACTCAGGATTCTCAAAGTTGTTGAATTGAACGGCACGACAGAGACTACTACTGAAATACACTTCATTCCAAGAATTAACCTCCCAACTTTGCCTGGTCAATATCCGTTTATCATGAAAAGAAAACAATTCCCTATCAACCTGATGTGTTGTCCAAGGTTGGTCACTACTTTTGGAAAGATTGTAGTGTTATTGAACTTCCCCATATTGAGTCAGGTGGTACTGGTGACAGTTTTGTGGTCCCCATCTCTGACTTTTTTATGCTCTCATTGACAAGTCACGCGATAAATACCGCGGCACATCATCATGATATCGAATATCCCGTTCGTCCCTTTGTAGTCCTGAACTCGTTTTTCTTCCCCAATCCGACTTGGTAATATCTTCAGTTTCTTTCCCCCCCCCCATTTCCATTCCAAACCACATGATATGAAATAAAATAATAGAAAAACATTTCCAAGCGCATAATTTTCATCATTTACTTCCATATTGATCGTCTTCGTGAATAGCAGAGTCCATATTTTGAGTTGAAAAAAAAAAAAAAAAAAAAGGGGTTATT
>JNDS01003415.1:0-19188 GCA_000697035.1 Rhizopus stolonifer B9770
AAAAAAAAAAAAAAAAAAAAAAAAAAAAGTCTTTCTACGTTATCATCAATCCAATGAGAGAAGTTCGACGGCTTGAAATCATTAACATCCAAAGTTTTGTCAAATGATGCCTTCTTGTCATCATTTTTATTGATCACCTGGTTGATATTATAGCTCAGATTTTGTAAATGATCCCTACAGTATATACTAGTTGACGAAGGAAGGTATTGATAACGTTTCTATTGTGACAATATGGTGGTGCTAGAAGTTTATTTAGAGGTTGGTATGCAATGTATTTCTTTTTGTTTCCCAAAACAGTTTCAATGAAATCACCCTTCAAGCCACAGAGTTGTAGGTTGAGAATAGATTTGCTCTTTGGATCAATGAACTTGCAGTTCATGATAATGTTACTGGGGATCACCTTTCCTTTTAAGAGCAGTTTGTGATGGTTATCCCTGGCCTTCTCGTCATTGATAAATCTTCCAACTTCAACACAACCCAGTGTCATAAACTTATCCTTAATCATACAGCCAATCTTATAGTCAATTTTGAGGCTATAATCTTCAATTTTTTTTATTCGCCTCTGCAAAAGAAAAATAAGAATAGGAAGCAAATGTTTTGATATTAAATGTACACATGACTTGATCTGTAAGGTTGGCGAACTAGAGAATATACATCCTCAGAGTTATAGCCTGCTGTCCATTTCCAAAGAACCAGGAAGCTTGCCTCGATGCTATATATTATGATATCAATCGCTTTGATGCCAATTCAAATAACCTTCTCTTATATATGAGCTAAGATCTTGAAGCAAACATTAATACTCGAGTTGCTTTGCATGATATTTCTTGTAATATTGACAAACATTATATTTAAGTCAATATCCTGTCGTATGTGAAGAACTTAGATGTTGGATTTTTGAAAGGGACGCGCGAGTAAACGATAGCTTTTAATTATATCCTGTTATTGAGGTAAAAGACTTCATGATATAAACAGGGGCAATTATATTAAGAATTGATAGACCGCTAACTATGATGGTGTCACATTCAGGAGTATGGATAGATATAAAGAAACACGACAGTATGGTGTGTTAGTCGTCTTATTACATAACAATGTTAAATTTAATGCTTTTTTTTTTAAGATTTTTGATTACGGTAGTCTTAACGTTATTAGGTAATTCAGGCAAAGGTGTCCCAATTGTTTTAGGTTGACTTTTGATGTTTACAAAGTCCACAGTAGACTGACCAGAATGTCCCGCATTAGACAAATAAAAAACATAACCTCTGGTTATGCTGAAAATAAGTTTCTTTTTTTTTTTTTTTATCTGGCTATGATTCTTTGTTCTTTTAGGCTTCATACACAAAATAATGAATGAACTTAATTTTTACGAAGGTATAGCCACTTTGTTATGAAATTACTCTTTTCGGGATCAGTTGATTCACAATTGCTTATTGTTTTCTTTTCACAATTTGATCTTCCTTCACTGTTCTTTCAGTCACACTCCAGTAAGTATTCAACTCGTCTGTGTCAAACACTTGTTGTAGTAAAAAGAAAATCGTTGTAGCTGATTAGCTTAAAAAAAATTCATATACATACCTCTCTAAATTCGTTCTCAAGGTAAACTTCCTTGATGCATTCTTTTTGATCGGCTGTGGTTTGATCAAGCTTAACTATTTTTCTCAATACTGTGCTATTTGTGCTTATTTGTGTAGAGACAAGAAGAATTAATAGCTAATAATTACTATCTTTATTAAGGCTAAAGGAGAAGAACTATTATATGGGAGAGGGAGCCCTAATATATATAATTTGACTCTTAATTGCAGAATCTGGTGTGTCCTTTAGCTGAGGTAAAATATAATGAATGACGAACACGACGAATGCAGCTTTCGCTGTTTCGCGATGGCGAAAGTCAAAGTTCAGAAAAAAAAAATCATTGACACTTATTTCTCTCTCTGGGTCTTCTTCATTGAGTTACACTTTCAATAAATATCGCTGATGTGGACTAAAGTAATTGTTAGGTATGCTATGTGTAACTAATACATAAGTATGCTCAACTCACGTTAATATTGTCATTTTAATTGTAAAATGAAAAGAATAAAAAAAAAAAAAAAAAAAAAAAAAAAAAAAAAAAAAATGGACAATAAATTCAAAAAATTTTGCCCTAATAAGAGAAACTGTGCTTCGTCAACTACAGATCTCAAATGCAACACTAGTCCAACATGAGTTTAAAGCAATTGTAAAGCTAACAAAAAAGCAAACAAAAATACCAAGGGGGACCTAGAAAGAATCCTCGGAGTGGAAGGAGGTTTGGGAGAAGGATATCCTAGAACGTAGATGCAAAATCTGCTTAACTGGCAGTTCTACGTTTAACAGGATGCTTACGTTTGCTTTTGTTAAGCGTCTCCTAGCCAATCTGAAGTTCTCTGATTCAAACCTGCTTGATCTTTCAGAATTGCAAGTATAGACATAGCGTCATACATACAAAATATTGATATTAGTACAATATCATTAATGTTCTCCTCTAATATGCATATACATATTACATCATACTATTTATTCCACACAAAAGGTTATATAATACCAACAGCATATGCTGTCATGTTAAACGGTACTCTTTTATTTGAATTAATTTATACAGTTACCTTGATAAATCACTGCTCGAAAATGTTTTCTTGTTGCTTTTTTTTTTTTTTTTTTCATGCAGTGCTGATTATCCTGTTTAGTGTCTTGTTGCCTACCCGACTTTTTTTCGTATGAATCTCTCGCATGCCTTGCTCGAATTAGGTGCTTTGTCTTTATTGGTAGGTTAAGATTTATCAGAAGGTTTCAAGATAGAAAATACAGTGCCTCCAAGAAACCCGTACCTAAAAGTATTGTCACTGACCACTACATACTCCTCCTGCAGAAGACAATGAACTTTATGAACTAATTTCTTGAGATGAAGAGATTCTATGTCGTTATGGACAATGCATCCATCCATACAGCTGATGAAATCGAAGAAATGATTTTAAAAAGAGGGTACAGAATCATCTATCTTCTATTGTGATCCCCTAAGCTTAATCTGATCGATAATTCTTAGTCCACAATGAAGAATCATGTTAAGAGAACCAAGTTTAAAATCACGGATAATTTGAAAATGAGAATAGTTAAGGCATCAAACGAGATAAGACCGTTTACACTCAGAAACTTTAGTGGACATTCTGTCAACATGTTTGATAAATATCTACGAATGGAGCCTCTTTAATGAACCATATCTTTTTTTTTTGAATTTTCATGCTTATTGTTAACGCAAGTTGAGATTGCCAAAAGCACAATTTGGATTAGTCAAATACGCCAATTAACAGGTTCAAAAGCGCAAATTGGGCGCTACCAAAAGCGTAAAGTGTTTTCAAAAAGCGCCATTTGGCACTAGAGGGCACTGTGTTAAAAAATTTAAGCGAAACGTCATTATTCCTTTAAAAAAAAAAAAAAAAAAAAAAAAAAACTTGCGCTTATATAATTTTTTTTTTTTTTTCTTTTTATTATTCTACTAAACAAGAATGGCATCACTTAAGCCTCACCTTTTGAAACCTTTGGTACCTGGTGTACGTTTCATGGCCACCAACAAACCTGCAGCTCAAAATGTCATTCCAACCTGGAACGATTATTTCAAACTTCGTAAAAAGAGACGTGCCTATGAAGTAGCCTCTTATTTACCCTGTACCATCGCACCTGCTTTCGGCACATTTGCTTATTTCGTTCAAATGCAAGTAGACCCCTTGACTAAGATTCTCGGATTAGATCCTCTTATGGCAGCTGTGGGTGCCACAATTGGTGCTGTAAAGTATAAAGTTTAATTTCATGGACACAACTGACAAGGGTAACATAAACTCACTTGTAGGGTTTTGGTGGTTTCTTGTTAGGACCTGTATTTGGAAACAGTTTATTTAAACTCATGAACAGCAAAGCAGCTCAAGGTATGGATGCTCGCGACAAGGAACTCTTTGAACACATCAAAAAGAATCGTGCAGATGCCAGACTTAATTCTATTCGTAATCCTGTACCTGATTACTATGGTGAAAAGATCCAATCGGTCCAAGACTATAGATCTTGGTTAAGAAAACAAAGAGAACATTACAGAAAGGGCGTCTTTGGTGGAGATGTCAACGGTCTTGAAGACTAAAAAAAAATAGAATTGCAAATCATTAAAATCACATTTACTTTTGATCTTAGAGTTTCTTTCTTTGTGAATTTTATTGCATAGCATCTTGGTGTTAAATAGTCAAAGTATTTTCACAAAATTAATAACTATTGTTATTTTTTTTTTTTATTTCTTTTCATATGCTTCTTTACTGTCCTCCCCCTCCTTTTGACTTCAAATATTCACATGAGAAAGATAAAAACCTGCAAGTGATCTGTAGATTATCTGTCATAATGCTTATCCTTCTCAGAATGGCTAATGGTATTGATTGATTGTGTCGGTAACAAAGGGTCAAGTTAGTCTTTTCCAGAATCCGTATAAATAAGTATACATTTTAGTTTATTCCTTACATCAAAACAAATAGTCGGCTGTGTTAAACATATCTAACAACTCCAAAAAAGAATTTCGGCTCTTGTTCTTTACAAATCAAGCAATTCAATGATTATTTATCCTCAGTTACTCAAAAAAAAACTTTATCGCCGAAACAACTATATATTTTAGAACTAAAGACCAGACTCCTTATTTCTTTTACAAACAATTAAATTTAGATAGCGTTTGTGTAATGTCAAAAGTTGTACTGGCAATTAAGACCATGACTACGGGTAATAGTACGGGGTACTACGTATCATTTATCACTTACTTTTATTTGATGTGGTACCCTTGTATTAAGGGAAATGGAAGAACTGTTTTTCTTTTTCTGGCCCGCGAATAATTGGATATTCTTGAAAAAAAAAAAATTATCAACAGGCTCATTATGTTATTCAAAATCTCTGCAAATTTTGGTTTTTTCTTTCTTTCTTGTCTCTTCATCTCTCTGTACTCAATGGAACGTAAGATAGTGTTGTAAAAGCACTAAATGAATTCTGATAACCCATAGGAATTTTCACTTTATTCTTGATTGTCTCTACATTGTTTGTTATACCTACCTCTACGCGAAAACAAGTAGACTCTTTCAAGTCTACTTCACTCAACTCAATACAAGCTGTTTGCAAGAATTTTGCTACTACTCCAATTGTAAACACCTTTTATCTACCTCCTCATCATGATACTTCGTGCCGCATAATTTTTTTTTTTTTTTGAAATGTTTACGCAACTAAAGCCTATTCAAGACCAACGCATATTTAAACAGTGATATTTACTGTTCAAATGAAGAGAACGCCCATAGAAACATTGAAAAAACGTATTCAAGCTACACGATCACTACCAAAGCTGACTGCATGAATGACAATGAAGTACTTTTCAATCTCAATGATGTGACATATTTTTTAAATTTTGTGACCACCCTGTTTTCCTGCCCGGCTAAAGGCGCTCGATATTCTGACAAAGGATTTCTTCAATCAAATCAAAAAATGTACGCGTACGATCAATGCGAACAACCTTTTGTCGTGTTTGGCCATTCATTGTATCTTTATTTATTATATTCTATCTCAGCTAAAGGACACACCAGACTTTGTAATCAAAAGTCAGATTATATATACTAGGATTCCCTCTCCCATATAATAGTTCTTCCCCTTTAGTCTTAATAATGGTAGTAATTGTTAGTCATTAACTCTTCCTATCTCTACACAAATACTACAGTCTCAGTCAATGGAGGTAAATATAGTAAATGTGTAATTACTTAGCATTAAACCGATTGAATTTATGCAGTGGATTGCTAAATGCACATGTACACTCAATATTTGTATACTTGTGCAATTTGTTCAACTATTTTTAAAGGCTACCATTGTTTTTTTAAAAAAAAACCACCTCAAACGACTACATATTCAACACAAATTAAAAAACTTGAAAAGAAAAGCAGAAGAGCTCACATTCTCTGAAGGATGCGCTGAAGTGTTGCTTTCCAAACGAATCAAAAGTGGACTACTAGCTGAAGGTTTAAACACTGCTCCAACAAATATCACTTTGAAAAACGATAAAAACGAGTATAGCTTTTTCAATCTGTTGAACAAAGCACATTCAGTCACATTAAAACCATCAGAACTCTATCTCAGCAAGTTCCCTTTGTTTGAAAAGAAACTTGGTGCTTACAATTCCATTACGGAAGACATTGAAACAAGACTCAACTCTGATTCATCTGACATTGGTCTTGCTGCCAATTTGTTTGTTGGCTGCTTGATATGTGTTGAAAATTTGGTTGTATGTTGTGTGACCATTGAAGTCTATAACCGTGAATTCTCTAACGATGTACACGCAGAGTGTTTTAAAATCAGTTATCCTGAACTTATTGACCGCGGCGACCGATACTATGAAGGTATCAAAACTCTTGTCACTAAAGAAAAAAACGGCAAACAAACCATGAAGAAGCTAATTATTGGGACAACACAGTTTAATCTTTTAGTTACACGCACTGTATTATTATCTGATACATGTGATCAGTTTGTCTTTGTTGGTCCCTCGTGCCATCAAACGCTACACTACACAAACCTACAATATGCTCAAATTCTTTTTCGAGAAACCCATTTTGATAGCTATATGCAAAATAAAGCTTTAAAACACCACCGTCATATCCACTGTAGATAGTTGCTGTCCGCCTTCGACCATAAGTCTACTTACTTCACATACCGGGCAAGCATTTTTTTTTTCGAATTTTCTATTGTTGCCACAAACCGTGTTCACGATTGGGGATGTTCCAGGAACCAACTATGGGATCTCAGTTCAAAATGATACTCGCTTGATCTCTGTTTTCCTCAAAACAATTGCTCGTTGAATCAACAGTAACCATACTATCACCATGGAGTGTATAGTTGAACTTAAAGAAGAGATTCGCAAAAACAATGCCGTTCTTTTACTTGTATCTAATTTGGAAGCTGAATTTATAAAGAAAAATGAGGCTCTAAATATCCTTGACTTTCTTGGAGAACAAAAGGGTTTAAGTTTTCTTGTACAGTCTCTTGCCAGTAACATCACTGCAGCCAAAAAGCAAGTCAAAGAATACTTTCTACCACTTTTGGAAGAAAGTAATTTTATAAAACGTAATAAAGTAGATCATTATATTGACTAAGTTAAATGCATGAATATATAACACTTTACTTCCTCTCTTCACTACAACAGTTACACTCTTCTTTATCACTGTCATGATCATAGTTCTGCCATTTTAGGGCAAAAATGTCACAAAAAACTATGAGCAAAAAAAAAGCTTGATTTCTATTTTTTGAAAATCTTGAATTTCAAACGCAAATCACTGTTTGGACTTGTGCTCCAAGCAATTGTTAAATTTCTTTTGGGAATATCTACAGAAACCTTTTAAGTCGTCAATAAGAACACTGTTACAAGCATCTTTTATGCGTGAAGTCAAAGTTTCCTCTTATTAAAGTGTTTCTCTTTTAAGCTTGTTCTTGTAAATTGACCAAAATTGCTCAATAGGATTCAGTTCAGGGGAATAAGGCAGCAAATGAACATAACTATAAACACGACTTTCTACATAAAGCTTTATATCTTCGTGTCTGTTCATAACATCCAAAGTACTAGCAATAAAGTTAAAGTAAGGACCTGTAACCGTATCAATGGTACGTTTTATGTTATCTGTATCTCTCTTGTCTGCTTTACTGCCTTCTAATTTCTTCTTTGATTGAACGACTTTAGGAGTTCTAACACATTTCATATTAACAACGTCATAAGACGAAACGGCACCAAGGATTGTCGTCATTTTTGACTTTGTCTTTGGTATCTTTACAATAGCACGTGCTCCTACTTTTGACTACGCAAATGAACGCTTCATAATTATATGAAAACCAGCCTCATCAATGAACACACAGTTAGATTCGAAGTCCAAATAAGTACTCTCCTAGTAATTAACCCAAACACATCGCTCCTGGAACTTTTGAGGGCTGTTCCTTTTCTCAGGTTGGAAGTGTGCTCGCTTACAGCTGATTCTACACTTAGTTCTCACAAACTCATGAAAGGCCGACTTGAAAATTTGTAATCCCATGAACTCGGCAGCCAAGTTCTCCATCATTTGGTCAAGTGGTAAACCTGTATCATTTTCGTCTACTAACTTTACTACGTAATCACGATGAGCTTCAGTTAATTTTGGTGGTCTACAAACAGGTCTTCCACTACCAGGTTTTCTCCTCTCAAAAAAAGTCTTCCAATGCTTCTTCACCTTTTTTGTTCCAGTTCCAAGCCATCTTTGAGGGATATTCATCTTTTTCGCTGCAGCACGAATTGACATACCTTTTTCATTCACGAGATAGAAAAGGTACTCCATGTCTTCCTTTTTTGTATTTGCGATGCATTTTAAGGGTTGGGGCATCATTTTCAGTGAATTCCTCCGTTTTCTTTTTACTGCCTGTTTTCGTCTTTTCAACTCATTGTTTCTTGGGAGATTTGAGATAATGGTACTCATCGCAATTGGTAACATTTCTAAGAGGGAAATTGGGATCATCAACTTTCATTTGAAGCACTGAAATTTTATTGTCATTTTCGTTAAACATTTCGCCTATACCATCTTCAATTATGAACTGACTCATTTTAACAAAAAAAAAAATAGAAATGAATGCACCAAATTTAAACTTTTCTGGTGCCTAGTCTTATTAAATACCCCATTATTTTCCGGAAATAATGTAAACAGGTTTGGATACATATAGTATATATAATATTCTTTTGGAAGGCTCAAATCGTTTTATGGTTTTTTTTTTTTAAAAAAAAAAAAGACAGGATCAAGTATGCACTGAACAAAGTAGCAATCATTTGTCCATTGGTTTTTTTTTTTTTTTTTTTTTTTTTTTTTTGTTATACAATCAAAATGTTATGCCGCTTGGAATTACTGAGATTATTGAGTGATCTTTTTCAATCCCCAAATTGGAAGGTGACCTACAACAATAAAAACAGGGTGCCACAGTTGCATGTTGTCTTGTACTACAATAATGTCATAATGATGTCCAGAAGCCCGGATAAATCAATTTCCCCTTATTTTTATATTGTAATAAGCAGGTTGTAAAAAAAAAAAAAAAAAAAAAAAAAAAAAAAAAAAAAAAAAAAACAGAACCCAGTTATTATCGAATGGTTTTTGTGAGTGTTTTAAGCATTATTTGAACAATGTTTATTCATAACGTTCCTGACTAATGTGCTCATAAAAACTTTTGTAACACTTGCTTTTCTTGTAAGAAATTTTGAAATTTTGAAGATATCATTAGAAGAAAATGTTTGTACAACATCAAGATGGTTCGATTTTATGTTTCTCTTATATGTGTAATACTTGAGACCTTTTCAGCAAGAGATATTTTTGGGTCTTCGGAGCTTTACACAAAATGTGTGGAAATCATGGCATCAAAAGAAGTATAAAAGAAACGCCAGGTCAATTTAAACGGAGTGGAGGTTTAAAATAAATGAAAATGATAGAGCTTTACACTGAACAATAAGAATCAAGAAGTATATATGACAAGCAAACATCATTTAATTTCCTCACATCGTTTCTCCTGTTGTCGAGTATTTATGTGCAGTAATTACATTCATCAGCATCCTACTTGCATACTCTAATTGTAAGGTCTAAAAGAGTTAAAAATAGTAGTGGCTTATTTTAGTCTAGGGTTCTAAATACACGCTCATTTGGATCAACCGCTTTTTTTTTTTTTAGAAATTGTACGATTAAAGTAAATAAATGCTCAAATCCATTAAACATTGTATACCTTTTCTGGACAAATCTTTTTGACAAAAGAACAAAGGGAGTCAAGAGCTAAAAGGCAGTTACATCTATGTTTTTTTTTATAAGCTAAAGCTGATTAACTTTTCTTCGTTATCTCAATTTTATCAAATAAACGCGTCTTTCCATTTTATTCACAAATTGATCACATACCAACGATACAACAGTATGTAAGCGTATAACTTTGTATGTATTTTTTTTTTTTTTTTTTTTTTTTTTTTTTTTTTTTGTTCATTGTTAAGAGATTCTAAAGATTTGAATCACTGGTGTCTTAGTAGATGAGCTCGATTATAAATACGGTGCCCTGAATGGGGGCTTTCCATACACGAGACCAAGCGGGCTTTCACTTACTGTTTAGGTGTATCACTTATTTGGAAATGCCGCTGTTCGCACGTTTATAATGACAAGTAAGTGAGTCTGTACAACATGAATTATGACAAACTTTGGGTGAAATGAGAAGTGAGATAGCTTTAGCCAATCAACTAGACTCATCTGAGCCGACTGTCTTTTAAATGTTGCGTGGAAATGTATTTAAGGGGGCGACCTATTGTGCCTTTTTTCTTTCCTGTATCTATTTAACTTTCCCTTCAAACCCTTTTATTATTATTATTATTTTTCCCCTCCCCCTTCCTTATCTTTGTAAGATTTTCCTTTTTTTTTTTTGCTCTCAAAACGTTATGCTTGAAAGAAAAAAGTCCACCAAAATAAAAAGCTTGTTTCGCTCACAAGAAACCTCAAATCAAAAAGCTGCTGGTCAGTTAAAGATTTCATCACCTGTAATTCAACATTCAACGAGTATATATTCCCTGGTTTCACCCATCAGAACTTCATTCTCTCCACACGATCACCCCATGCCTTCTCCCTTGGCACGAAAACGACCTGAAGTCCCAAGGCGTCCAATGGCAGCAGGAAAGGATTGTAGTGAGAAAAGACCTTCGAATAGACGTCACTCTTGCTCTTCAACCATGTTATACAATGATGAGCAACCACAGCAGCCACAAAAGAGCACGTTTTATAATAAATTACGAGATCGACGCCGCAGTAATACCAAAAGCGGGAGTTCTTGTGCAGCTGCATCAGTCACGGTTGAACCGTCTACAAGCAAATCCACACCTCTGTTGCAAAAAGTGAAAAGATACAACGTAGAAAAGAAAAAAGCTAGCAAAGACGAACTGGAAAGACAAAGGAAAACCAGAGAACTGGAAGACCTGATTACCGGCCGTCGCGGAAGCACAGTTAAATTAACACTCACACCCAAAGGGTTGTAATCTATATGCATATTTTTACTATTATTATTTTTAATATTTTGTTTATTTTACTTTGTATCTTTCTAATAAATTATATGTTTAATATCTAAGCACTGCTTTATCCTTATCTCATGTTTATATTTACAAATTATGTGCTTTTACTTTTATCCATAAAATCATAAAAGGCTTTTTGTGGCAATTCAACGTTTCCAATCATCTTCATTCTCTTCTTTCCTTCCTTTTGCTTTTGTAATAATTTCATTTTTCTTGATGCATCACCACCATACTAATAAATTGGTTTAAAGGAATCTGTTTTTCTTTACATTTTTTTTTTTCACTTACACATTTAGCTGTAACGTTTTTACGCATGGCAGATACACTAATCAGCAAAGAAAAATATAAATTATTTACTGTATATTAGTAACCCCTTTCCCTAAACTCACGTTTCTCTGGCAATAATTTTAGATCCTAAAGCTGTCTGGATGGAGATATCAAAAAGTTGTCTTTGAATAACATCTTTTAATCGTTTGACCCAATCTCGGCCAACAACGTCTGTTTGTGAGCGATGCAAGATAACAGACAGTGCATCCACAGGTTTAGAATTCAATAACACGTTCATCTAAGCATTATGTATTTAAAACCATGCGATCTTTCTTTTGTCTTACCTTGACTAAATCACTGTCTTCATAGCCTGCGTCTTCATAATCAAAAGAAGCGTATCCGGAAGATCTGCTCTTGAGCTCATCATAAAAATCGGTGACTATTTCTGCAAGCGGAATTCTATACTTCATCATAACACGAGATTCATCTACGTAAACATACTCTAACTGTTCACCTCTTCGCGTCTATTTATAAATAGGATAAGTAATATTCACACATATACTTTTGTTGCACAAAAACTTACTCCACAAAGTTCGATCAGCTTTCCCATGTATTCCTATTTTTTATGGAAGGTCAATTTTGGTCATATCTTGAACATGGTTTGATTTAGCTTACATCAGGGAAAATTAAAGTTGCTAAAACCATAGGCTCTTGTAGTTTAGATACTTTATAAGTTCTTTCCTCCGCGTCAGGAAACTCTGTTGGATTTCTAACTAATCTCGATTCACCATTTTTGTTCACGACTAAAAAAAAGACATTAAAATCGGTTCAAGTGTTCAACTATTTACCTCTGTAAGGAACTGTAGGTTGAGTAACAATGATATTTGCATCATATTCCTGTTATAATCAAAAATTAATAGCTGCTTAACTGACACATTTTTTTTTACATTCTCCAATCTTTGTCTAAAAACATCCATGTGTAATGTCCCCAAAAAACCTAAACGCCATCCTTGCCCAAGCGCATGACTTGTTTCTTTATGAACACTGACACTTGCATCATTCAATGTAAGTTTTTTGATATTTTCATCCAATTTACGGAAATCGTTTGTGTCTACTGGAAAGATTCCAGCAAAAACCATGGATTGAGCAGGTTGAAATCCTGGTAAGGCTTCGACTGTCTCTCCAATATGATGAAATGTATCTCCGATATGTGCCTCTGAAGCACTTTTCATACCACAAATGATGTACCCTACTTGACCAGCATGTCTACCAAAATAAGAAACATTAGGCATGTCCATGTTATCACTCCTTTTTTTTTCAAATCACAATTACAGATAGCCTGTAGGCAGTTGTTCTGGATGCATAATACCCACTTCTGTGATTTCATATTTGGTATCCGAATATGCCGATAGCACTTTATCTCCTTTTCTAAGCACACCATCCTTGACACCCAACATACAGACGACACCCACATACTTGTCATACCACGAATCAAACAAAAGCCCTCTGAACGGTTTTTGGATTGACCCTTGAGGTGGAGGTACTTTATCAATAACCATCGGCAACACTTTGTCGATGTTGATTCCAGACTTTGCAGAAATCTAACAACAGATTTAACCTATGTTATCTTTTCTCTGCGTTACCTCAAGAACTGAAGATGCGTCCAACTCAAACGCACTCTGGATCTGCTTTGCTACTCTCGCAGGTTCTGCTCCAGGAAGATCAATCTAACATTCAAACATTAGAGATTCTTTCTCTCTCTGTCACCTATCTTCTATATTTACTTTGTTCATTACGGGTATAATCTCCAATCCTTCTCCAAAAGCCAAATAAAAATTCGCTACGGTTTGTGCTTGGATTCCTTGTGCTGCATCAACTAATAAAAGAGTTCCTTGACATGCTGCCAAAGATCGAGACACTTCATAGCTGAAATCGACGTGTCCAGGTGTATCAATCAAGTTGAGTAGATATTCTTTTCCTTTATGTTTATAAAACATGGATACAGTCTTTTTTGTTTTTTTTTTGTTTTTTTCAAAATGTGTGAGTATGAAAAAAAAATATGGTGTAATATTTTCATACTTGTGCTTTAACAGTGATACCACGCTCTCTTTCTACTTTCAATTTATCTAATACTTGTTTGTTCGATCCGCTGGAAGATATTGTGTTTGTCAATTCTAACAATCTAAAATATTTCTCCCTTTTTAGTTTTTGTTGTTGCTGTCATCTCTTTCTCTCTCTTGTTACCTATCGGCCAATGTACTCTTTCCATGATCTAAAATAATTAACTTTGTGTTAATATATATTGACAGGGGGGAAAAGGATATGTTACCAATATGAGCAATGATACTAAAGTTTCTAATATATTCTGCCGGATAATTTGTCAGGTCAATGTTCTTGCTTGGATTGGCTCCCTTTAGTTTCTAAAATAACATATCAATTATTTTTTTTTTTTTTTTTTCATTCTGGTAGAATGTTTTATGCAACTTTACTTCTGTTGTACTTTTTGAATTCCATCGTTTATGACAATATAAAAGATATGGCTTGTTATTGTTGTGTATTCTACTGACAAGTGTTTTGGAGAACCTTTGCAAAAGCAAACTTGTCATATTTCCACAGTAAAGAGAGAGAGAAAGATAGAAAAGAAAAAAAAGTGGTTTGACAGATTATCCCTGGAAAGAGGGCCCTTTCGTGGCTTATATTTCCATAAAAGGAAGTATAATGCGTCCTGAGTCAATCTCGACGCGTTTGATCTACGCGACGAAAGACCACTAGCTTATTTACATGATGCAAATTTGAAATTCTGCTGTAAAAAAAAAAAGTTCTTACAATGAAACCCAAAAGAATGTTTTTGACGATTTGTTATTCCGAGTAAGCAACGAAAACTTTAAAAAGTGTCTGTTTAGAGTATTGAAGCTTGGGATTTATATTAAAAATCAAGATGAAATGATTGTTAGGAAAAAAAAACAGTAAAAATAATTTGAATGGTATAATGAAAGAAACGGATTACTGAAAAGGATGTCTGACTGAAAGAATATAAACGTTAACAAACATTAATTGGATTATTTTTTGGGGCTATGATTTTTTTTATGGATATTTTTTTCAAGAGTCTAGTTCTCAACCGTCAATGACTCGGAAGTTTCCAATTGCACCAACCTAGAAGATATGAAAATGTGAGGAAGAAGACGTGTCAGACAAAAGAAAAGAAGACAAGGCACAATTAGTATGAACGAAAAAAAATAGAAACATTTTGAAGATCGTACGAGAGCCCAAGTCTAGAAGATACTAAAGATCACATTGAATTATGACGCAAAAAAAAAAAAAAAAAAAAAAAAAAAAAAAAAAAAACGCTTGTGTTTCTGGAACCTCGGTGAAATCATTATTGTATTGTATAACAAAACAAAATTTGAAGTTATGCTTCTCTCAGTACTACGAATATCACAAAGAAGATACCTACTAGTAAGCAAGTATCTACGTTTACCATCGAAAGATACATATAAATTGATAGCTAACTATACTGATTTGGGGTGTTGATTTTTGTACTTCTTTGTTACCTTTACGAATCATAGTTTACCCGTTTTCAAATAATATGACATTTATTATGGTTACCAGTCTCCGATATACAGACTCTGGCTCGATTAAAGAGCTTAATAAAAACCGAAAAACCGTAATCAACTACATCTGCTTCAATTGACAATGTGTTGCTCTTTTCTTTGCCTACGACAACCATAAAAATGTAAGGTATCTAGCATTTTCTTAGAAACGGAACCAACAAACTACTTTTGTTCTTTGAAACATTGAGAACAAACATGTTTTTTTTTTCTCCATCCAGTTTATTGTTACACTTTAAGTTGGTACAACCTATTTATTGATTGTAAATTGGCTTTTTATTTTCTTGAAATGATTAGCTAATATGGCCTAAATATGAAAAAAAAAAAATAATGATGGAGCTCAAACACCATTTGTAATTAATGTAATGTTACAACCTGATATAAAATTGTGTATATAAGAAATCTTTGAAAAAAAAAGGTTTTTGTTTTTTGAAAAAAATAAACTATTTCTCTCATGTCTTTCCGTGCCCTTACTCTTGTTTTAGCAGTTATTGCTGTTGTCCTGTGTACTTTTGTTCAATCTACTGAAGCTCTCAGTCAAAAGACGATCAACACCATTCTCAGGAAACATAATACTGTTCGTGCAAAGCATCACGCCCCCGCCTTGAAGTGGAACAAAAAAGTAGCTGCCTATGCTCAAAAATGGTCCAACAAGTGTGTATTTGAACACAGTTATGGTGGTTATGGAGAAAACCTGGGTCTTGGCTGGGCCAACTGGGGACAACTCATCATTGATGGCTGGTATGATGAATACAAGGATTACAACTACAGCAACCCTGGATTTAGTGATGACGCTGGTCACTTTACTCAAGTTGTCTGGAAAAACACAACTGAAATCGGATGTGGTGTTGCTACTTGTGATAATCTTGGAAAGGGTGCCAAATTGTACACTTGTTCATACGATCATATGGGCAATATCGATGGCTTATTCGCTACAAACGTACTCAAGCCTTAAGATATCTTTATACCCCTCCTCCTCTACAGTCTTTAAAAAATGAAGAAAAAATAAATGAAAGGTTTCGTAGATTAAATCTAAAATAGTGTCTGTCTATAACTAGCTATATCCAGTTCTAACCTAAAAATTTATGTCACTGTGAAAAATCGAAAACACGTAGACATTGATGGGCAAGTTAAAATAAAAAGCGTGTTTCCCCTCATGCATTCAAGGATTTAACATTGTACTAAATGGTTCTTTTAACGAGTTGTTCTACCTTTGAATCACATTTTTTTTTTTTTATCAAATGTCTTTCTCAATAATCAGATATTGTTGCTCTCTTTGTAGTAAAGAATATTTGTATTCAAGACATTTGAAAAATCACTATAAAAATAAGTATAAAAGTAAGAAATAAGAAAAACACGTTCAAATATATTTACAATAACCGTTTTATGTCTACTAGTTACTATACACAATGTACTATACAAACTTAGGGTTAAGAGGCAATTGTCTGAGTAAGTACTTAAGCAGTTTGCAAATTTTTCGCCGACACTTTTTTATCAAAATGTCAAGATTGAATTAATGAAGTATCTTCGTAACTTTTCTGTACGAAAGATCTGTGCGAATTCTTTTTCAAAAGTGTACGGAACTTATTTAATAGTAACCCATAATTTATTTCATAGATGTACGAATACTTTTGAAAAAGGTGTATTTGATCAGCAAATTAAATCTTTTAACAAGAACCACCAGTTTGATTTTTTGTAATCGACAATCGCTTTTTTTGATTCATTCTCAAATCAATCTATTAATACAAAAGCCAAAACACTCGCCCAATGGAATCTCAACCCTATATACGTAGTGGCATGCGGTGTTTTGAACTTATGGCGATTACACTGGAAATTCACTTTTGACAACAAGCCCTTTTGGCCAAACGAAATCATCGCAAGAGCAACGCTTCAAATCAAACAAATTTACAACGAAAGTTAATATAAATCTAAAATGAAGCAACGCACTGAAAATCCTACTTTACAAAACTTGTATTTTACATTTAAACTCAAAATAATGCATCGGTAATAAAATCACTTTTTTTGTAACTGACAATATCCACCAGCCGGACTGTATCTGATGTTTTTTTTTTCATTTTTTTTTTTTTTTAATTACCTTCGTGCGAAAGCTTTGTACGGTTGAAGTAATTTTTAAAATCATCTTTGTAATTTTCTTGAATATTTAGTTGTTGTGTTAGCTGTGGTTCCATTGACCAGGAAAAATGTGCATTTTCTGTAAAATCGCCAACCTCTCGCTCACAAAGTTTGGGATTTCTTGGGACAAGAATATCTGAAAATCTTCCATTATCCAGAAGATCTTCAACAGTCGTTTTGAGAGGTGCGTTATTCAAGTAGTGTACTAACTCTAAAGCACGTTTATATTGTGCCTGTAATTTAAGATTGGAATTCTCTTGGTTGGTATAGTCATGCGCGGTATAATAACTTCTCATGTCTTCTGAAATACGTCTACGTAACTGATTTTCTGTGTTATCATCGGATTCTGTAGTAGTACTTGAGTTTCCAAATGACGAAGTTAAGGGTAATGTAGCTTTCTCATTTTGACGAGGATGGGTGGGTATGTTCACTTGGTCATTGATGGTGTCTCTCAATTTGTCCGAGCTAAACAATTTCTTTATGAAAGAGCTTGACATAAATGTTCGTGGAGAGGATGTTGGAATAGAATATGCTGGAATAGGTGATGATGGAATAGGTGATGATGGAATAGGTGATGCTGTGATAGATGATGTTGGAGCAGGTGACGTTGGAATAGACGTGGTGGTTTCCTGGTAGTTTGCTGTAGATCTAGTCTGTTCAAGTTTACGCTTCGAACTTACTGGTGCCTGGTCGTATTGTTCGTTTTTGTCTTGTAAACTCTCAAGTTCCGTTAGGTCAAAAGAATACTTGGCTATATCAACGGAGGATAGCGTCTGCCTATTGTTTGCTTCCGTTTGGTATAAATTAACATTGGCTTCAATATTAGAGACTGGGATTTCACTAGTGCTCATGCTAGATTCAGGTTCCTTCAAAGAGGTGGATCTTTTAACTATGATAGATGTTACTTTTTAACGTAAACTCAACATATATTATAGTTTTATCTTCTTACCTTTTTTTAAGGGACGCATGTCAACCCCAATTTCTGCATCTGATGATTTGTTTGTTCTTGATTCATTGGTATCGGAAACAACATGGGCAATTGTATTGGGTATAGTACGAGTCACAGTAGTAGCTCTGTTAGCAGAAGCTTTAGCAGCTTGTGTGGTAAAAGCATTGGTAGCTCGAATGGCAGAACTGTTAGCAGCTCGAATAGTAGAAGTGTTTGTAGGTCGGACAGCAATAGTAGGTACATCGCGAGTAGTAGCAGTTGCTGAAGTTCCAACAGTAGATTTGTGAGAAGAACGGGTGGCGGTGGGGGGAGAAGTATGAGAAATTTTTGTAGTACGTGCATTGATGGCGGCACGGGTATTAGCGACAGCAGAAGTATGAGTATTGGCAACGGCAGTACGAGTATTGATGGCGGCAGAACTACGAGTATTGGAAGGGGCAGCACTACGAGTATTAGCAGAAGCTCGAGTATTAGCAGAAGCTCGAGTATTAGCAGAAGCTCGAGTATTAGCAGAAGCTCGAGTATTTTTAGCTATACGAGTATAGGCAGCAGTATGAGTTTTAGCAGAGGTACGGGTACGGGTAGCAGTATGGGCAGTATCTACATCGACAGTGGGGGCAACACGGACATCGGTATTAGAAGCAGTGCAGAGACCAATCGTAGGAGCAGCGCGAATGGATGCGGCAGCATTGGCACCAGCTTTGACCGCCTTGAGGGTACGATTTTTAGCAATTCTTCCATTAACAGTAGAGGGTCTTGGTAATGGATTTGCTCTCTATTGTAACATAAAACGGCTTAGTTTGTTATTAAAATGTATTTGTTTTTGTTTATTTACTGCTGTCTTGTTTTGTCTCATGGGTTGGATATTTTTTCGCGAATTTGAATCGCGCAATGTTCTATAATGTTGCATTAGAGACCTACGTCTTTTTATTTTTTTTTAAAAAAATTACTTTGCAAAGTTATTGATATGTTGTGACATAAGCTTATTTATTGTTTAGGGCTTAAAACTTTATTTGTATAAAAATGTCTTTCGCAGAGAGTAAATTGATAAGAGATAAAAGGTTTTTTTTTTGTAAAAAAAAAAAAAAATTAATAAGTCACGTGAAAATTAGAATTGCACTGATTTTTGAGAA
>JNDS01003434.1:0-35000 GCA_000697035.1 Rhizopus stolonifer B9770
ATCAAAATTACGTTACATTGACCTAATGCAAAACTGCCTGCTAAATTGCCTGTTAAATGCTTGTTTGCAATCAAACAACCTTTGGTCGAAATCAAACAAGTTGTCTGCAATCAAACAATTTTTTTGTTTGCAAACCCCCTTTCCAGACAATTTTTTTTGTTTGATAATTGTTTGACAATTGTTTGATTCCAAACAATTAAGCCACACAAAAAGCCACCTATGCGCCGTAGTGTATATTGTTACGAAATATGGGTCTTCTAGATGCAAACACAAAAGATGTCAGGCTTGATTTCATTTTTACGAACAGTAGTGGTCTAAACGACGCTTTTTATTGTGAAGACAAGCCTTATGAACGTGCTTCAAAAGACAACGAAAAGACCAGACATTTAAGAGAGCAAGCATTGAACTACTGGAAATCTCTCTTGCCGTACAACGAATGTATTGAGTATATCACTGCCGTAACATGCCAATTCAATAAGCTTACGCTTCAAATTGCGGCTACAAAGTTCATTGCAGGTGTTACTGTTAGTTCAGTCCTAAGGGAAGTCAGAATTCCCAATAATGATCAAGAGGGAGCGTCAGTTGCTGACTATTTAGCAACAGTTATATCTTTAGTGGTATAT
Organism: Rhizopus stolonifer B9770; assembly: GCA_000697035.1. NCBI lineage: Eukaryota > Fungi > Mucoromycota > Mucoromycetes > Mucorales > Rhizopodaceae > Rhizopus > Rhizopus stolonifer. The sequence continues at coordinate 624 of JNDS01003434.1, forward strand.
GCTCTTGCATTAAATACATTTTTTAACCAGCTACTCATTCCTATTTATACCTTAACAGAGAATGATAATTAGAAACTTTGAAATCATCAAGCTCATGACTGATATTGCTAAAAAAAGACAATTTAGCTTTTCTTTCCCACTCGCTGACCCCTGACATATGCTATAGAGACGATTCACCACACTCCTCCCAATCCAGTTCCAGCTCGTCATTGTCTTCAGAAGAATGGTCGACCCAGGAAAGAAAAGCAAGAATAATGCAGAAGATTGATGATGCTATTGCTACCCTTGATGATCACGGTGAATATTTGGATTGCTCCTGGGAGAACATCGCTTTTTCTCCAAATAATTAAACCCCTAAAAAATCTCATAGCTTTTTATCGTATACCACCTTCACCCACAAATACAGTGTTTCTCGAAATTACTCGTGCATCAAGCAAAAAAAAAAAAAGTCGAGCACTAACCAAAAAAAAAAAAGTCAAGCACTAACTAAAGCATAAACCACAAATAAAACTTCGTGCAAAATAAAGAAAACTATATTTCGCTTCCTTTGCTTCTTAAAAATAAACTATATACTTGAAATGACAACCTTTCGTTACGAAGATGGTAATGGGATGTTAACAGATGAATATGGAAACGAGGTTGTTGAGTATCAAATGGAGGTTGACGATGAACAATACCCTCTAACCTCAGTAACAACCTTTGCTTATTATATGGATACTAAACCACCAGAAAAAACAGCAAAGGTCACTAAAGCTGAGAAAAACCCGCCAAAGGCGAAAGAAACAAGTGGTGAAGAGACAAAAGCTAGGACAAATCGTAGTTATAGGAAGGACGATATGGAAAAATTATTTCAGTTAGTGTTCGAGAAGGGCATGTCCGTCCGTGGAGCTGCCAAAGAATTGAATATACCCCCTAGTACTGCTCAGACATGGTATACTAAAGGAACCAAAAGTTTAGAAACGGGAGAAGATGTTCAACTCAGAAAACCAGGTAGTGGGAGACCTGTTGGGAGACCTTTGAAGCTAAATGCAGAGCACAAAGAGTATATTACAAACGCTATCGACGAAAAGCCTGGAATTGTTTTGGAAGAAATGATGGAAGGACTTACCAGCCAATTTATAGATCTGGAGATATCGAGATCTAATCTTCATAAATTCATAACCACGAAGTGCAATTTGTCGCTTAAAAGAGCTCACTTCCAACCCTTGGAGCGCAATTCTGATGCAAAAATTGAGGCTCGATTTCAGTGGGTTACTGAGATTTTGAAGACTGACATTGATTACCTCGCTAACTGCGTTTTCATCGATGAATCGAGTTTTAACATCAACATGAAACGTAGTATGGCGTGGTCAAAGGTGGGAGAGACACCAATAGTAAAAATCCCTAAAACGAGAGCAAAGTCGCATACTATCATTGGCGCCATTTCCAATCTAGGTGTAGTGAATATACAATTAAAAATTCCAAAAGTCACAGCCCTTCAAAAAAAAAAAAAAAAGAAAAGGGCCAGGTGGCACTCCTCGACAAAAACCAGAGAAAGGGAAAGGTGGAACTGTAACAGGACACTATTTCAACTTTGTCGCTGAAACAATAAAGATAATGAATCAATATGAAGAGTTCAAGGGCCACTATCTTATAATGGACAACTGCCCTATTCATAATCATGGTGACATTAGAAAGTATATCGAAGCTCATGGTTATGGCTGTGTTTATCTTCCTCCCTACTCGCCCGAACTCAATCCAATTGAGCAGTTTTGGTCTGTTTGCAAGAGTAAAGTCAAGAGGGAAGCACTTTTGGAAGAGGAGACATTGTCCTCAAAAATTAGGGAAGCTTGCAATAAAGTATTGATCAGCGACCTGCAAGGCTTTTGTAGATCTTCAGTAGATAAATTTGAAGTTTGCTTAAACAGGCAACCTCTTTAATAAAGTTGATGCATGAAGTTTTGCACGAAGTTTTATTTGATTTGTGCACGAATATTTATTGTGGTTTATGCTTGGTTTTTTTTTTAGCTAGTGCTTGACTTTTTTTTTTTTGGTTAGTGCTCGACTTTTTTTTTTCACTCAGCGCTCGACTTTTTTTTTCGTCAGGTGCGCGAGTAATTTCGAGAAACACTGTACAGTATTTCCAAAAATTAATGTCGCATCCAAATGTCGTTTTCTGTATAATTTATATTATAAAATTTTCAAAAAAAGTGACATTAATTTTTGGAAATACTGTACGTTATGCCCAAAAAGGAAAACAGTGTTCCGGATACTTCAAGTGAGTGGCTGAATAACTTCAATTACCGACACTAGCCGGAAATCTGCAATGAAAGGGAAACTTTGAACACATACTATCCCCCTCCTCTTTAATTGATAATATGGGTAAGTCCATAAATTATAATCCATCCATCCAACTCATATTAATCCTCTATACTATTAGCTGTCGGCAAGAACAAGTAAGAAGGATTGAATTCCTATGCATCAACAACTTTATTAACCAAAAAAAAAAAAAAAAATAGGCGTCTTTCAAAAGGAAAGAAAGGTTTGAAGAAGAAGGTGTAAGTAATAAGAGAGAGGGAAAGACATGTTGTTTATATAAAAAGGAAAGAGAAAGAGGAATGGAAAGAATAAACAACGAGAAAAAAAAAGAGATTCAGTTTCAATAGAAAGGGAAATGCGTTTTTTTTTTCAACAATTTGACAATCTTCCAACATTCTCTTGATTTGAACAGCATGTCTAAATTACGCATATAAGAAGGAAGCTAACGATTATATGATAGCGTTGACCCCTTCACCCGTAAGGATTGGTACGATATCAAAGCTCCTTCCATGTTCGAAGTTCGCCAAGTCGGTAAGACTTTGGTTAACCGTACTCAAGGTCTTCGTAACGCCAACGACTCTTTGAACGGTCGTGTTGTCGAAATGTCTCTTGGTGATCTCTCCAAGGACGAAGCTCGTTCTTTCCGTAAGATTCAACTCAAGGTTGATGAAATTCAAGGCAAGAACTGTTTGACCAACTTCAACGGTATGGATATGACCACTGACAAGCTCCGTTCCATGGTCAAGAAGTGGCAATCTCTCATTGAGGCCTTTGTTGACATCAAGACCACTGATGGTTACTTGGTTCGTCTCTTTGCCATCTCTTTCACTTCTCGTCGTCGTAACCAAGTCAAGAAGACCACTTACGCCCAATCTGCTCAAATCCGTCAAATCCGTAAGAAGATGTTTGAGATCATGACTGAAGAAGCTGCTGCTTGTGACTTGAAGGAATTGGTTGCCAAGGTTACCTCTTCTGCCTCTCAATCTGCTCAAGATGCTATCGCTGTCCGCATTGAAAAGGCTTGTCAAGGTATCTACCCTCTCCAAAACACCTACATCCGTAAGGTCAAGATCCTCAAGGCACCCAAGTTCGATGTCTCTGCCCTCTTGGCTCTTCACGGTGGTGCCGCTGCTGCTGGTGATGACACTGGTGCCAAGGCCTCCAAGGAATTTGTTGAACCTCCCATCTTAGCCTCTGTTTAAATATATAATCATTGAATGTTCATAAAAAAATAAACAGGCTTTTATATCATTTTTTGTAAAAAAAAAAAAAAAAATTATTGTCTTTTGTGTTCTTCTTTTCGTTGTTGCAATATTTCCTTGATCTTAGTTACAAACCACTCTCGACTCGTTTCTTGTTCAATGATCAAAACACGCGTGGTATTGTTCTTTACTTTGAGATGAACACCGTCTATTTTGGCTTCTGCTGATTCAATAAGGTCTAAAGAGAGACTAAACTCCATTTTGAAGTCGTCTGACTGCATAACAATCATGTTTTGATAGGTCAAGATGACAATAGCTTGATCGTTTTTCATCACGCTATGAGCAATGTAGTTGTCGTTTATGAACTTTCTATTTTCCATCTCCTTGAGCCACATTTGACCCAGTGCTTCTCTTTGAGAATAAGGCATCAGAATAGCATCCCTTCCAACAAAGCGTGGTAATCTTTCACGTCCAATCTCTGCTCCTTCAAATACTGTGGTTGTTTCACGAATACCTGCAGTTACATTACTAGCCATATCAAAGAAACCAACCACAGGTTTGGTAAACACACTAAAGAAAAATTAAATTTTTAAAAAAAAAAAAAACTTTTTTTTTTTTTTACCCAACAATGCCTCTGCCTACACCTTCCACAAATCCAACCACACCATTCTCTTCTGCTCCTTCAACAGGTCGTTTCTAGAAAATAATCAAAATTTGTTATAACGATATATATATATATATATATATATATATATATATATATTACCACTAAACCAGCGACACCACTTGCAATACTTGTACCCAAATAACTCACTCCATGCGTCACACCATAAATAGCATGTGTTGGTTTATTTCGCGTCATATTCGTCCTTCTCTTCTCTTGAAACTTTTTGTCCATTGTGGCCGCCGATAATCCCTTTCCGATGCTTCCGGTAAACTTTGACATACTATCCGTCACACCAAAGATCCCCTTTTTCATAAATCCACCCACCCCCTTGGCAATACCAATACCCACGTCTTGTGGTCGATCACTCATCACGAAGCCCTGATAAGGCTCATAAAATAATTCACCAAATCCAGAACTCAACGTGTTGAAGAGTCCCACCGGATTACCAAAGATATCAATACTTCCCAACACACGATGAATTTGATAAATAATCTGTTCTCGGTAATGAAGCACGATACGGCTCAACAAATCATCCGAACTCGCTCGAAGATTATCAACCATAAGCGCATTCAGTTTGATGGGTGCATCGTTGATATTACCAAGTGTCATTGTGAATATATTAAAGACAAATCCTATCGGTGTATTTCTTGTATCCCTATACAAAAGAATGTCATTACATTATAAGGTGAAGGGAAACTTACTGTGGGGTTCCACTATCATTCATCTTTTCAGTCCGAACAAAGGATAGGTTGAGACGCATGGGTTGAATACAGAATTCTTCAAAATAATAAAGTGCAAGTGTCTTTTCAATTTCTGGTTCTGCAATTTCCATCACAAACGCATCGTCTCTAATAATAATAATAATAATAATAAGTAAAAAAAAAAATACCATTATTATTATATTCGAGTTGTGTTTACCTTTGTCCAGTAACAGCGGGAGCATTTTGAAATTGAGCGAAATCAAGTAAAGCATACAAGAAGGTTTCGTCTACTTCAAATGTCATTTCTTGTAAAAGAAAAGAAAATGCCTTGAAATACATGACTCCGTGTTGATCATCCTTGACTTTATCCAATGCAATATGTAATGTGGGATGTGTTGTGAGTTCAGTAGCTACTTTGGGTAGTGTAGTTGGATAACAGAGAATAGGATAAGTGGATCCATATAATTGATTGTCCACCTACATGTGTGTATGCTCAGTACTTGTGTTATAAATGTAGATATATATGCTTACCTGGAACCACTCAATACTTAATCTTAACGATTGGTACATGTTTGAGTCCGTATACTTGAACTCAATACCCTTGATAGTAGCAAAAGTCAATTCCTAACAAAAACAAAAGGATGAGCCAGAATAAAATAAAATAAAAAAAAAGACACCTTGACTATACCTCTGCATCTTTATCAATGACAGAAATGCCCAACCCCACCAGATTCAATTCAAAAGCGTAATTGACAACATGTTGAACATTCACCGTTTCAAAGGCCTCTCTTATACTCCCCTCTCTCGAAATAGACGCCAACGTAGACGTTGCGGATGACTTCGGACGATAGAGACTCTTGGACAGATTAAAATCAGTGATATGCAAAACAAGAGCCGCATCCCGCGCCACAATATCAATCGATAGCGTATTGCTTCCAATATTTCCGTCGCGATGTTTCATATAACGAAAGGGCACTTGAGAACCCACGGCTTCAAAGTTAATATGTCGACGTCGATCACCGACAGACAATACCAGTCGTTTTTCTTTCGCGATCGGGATATCCCAAGAGTATTTGATTCTCTCGCCCGTCGGCAGAGAAAAAGTGCGTGGCTTTGAAAATGCCTTCTTTTGTTTGCTTTTTAGGTTATAATCGTCAGGGTCAATTTCGTCTTGAGAGAACTGGATGTCTACACTCGAGTCATTGACAATGTAATAAGGCCATTCTTCATCCTTGGAAAATGTGGCAAAGATTGTTGAGTTCGTGATATGAACAGAGACTCGGATCAAATAGGGTATCTCGCCTGTTTCCTTGTCAATCTTTACATAAGTTTTCCCGATATCTTGAATGTTGACCGGAGAAGACCATCTTCCTTGGGTTTCCTCTAAACGAAGACAGACCCATCTGACTTGGGATTTGGTGGTTTGGTATAAAGCCATGCGTTGATCTGGCTTGATACTAATGGCGTCCTCTGTCCCAAATTCGCAGAATTCGAGATTCATGTGTGTATTGTTCTTGAGGATATAGCGTGGTGTGATGGTCACTATCTTGGTCAGTCTTAACGTGTTCTTTCCCTCTTCCACTCGGATGCCTGCATGTCTTGCGTAACTATCTGTTTTGGACAGCAGCGTCACGTCCTGACTGTTGCCCACTGCTTCAAAACTGATCGGGTCACTCCACTTGGATCCATCGATGGATATCTGGGAGCGGTTGCTGTAATTGTTTTCAGCATAAGAGAAAATAGCAGGCACAATATCCTCGCCCTCCTTGTATGCAGAAATCGATTCTACTGGCAGCTTGTTTTGGTGATAAAGATGTTTGGCTCTTAGGCTGATGGGCAGACCCGATTTGTTGATGATCAAATAGGGTGCATAAATACCGATATACAGCGCATCAATCTTGCTCACTGTTCTGGAAACATACATGTTCAGGTTTGTAGATACCTGCTGATGATCGGTGATGACCAGCATTTCGTCCAAAGAATTGTATTTGGGTGCAGTCTTGATAATACTTGTCTCACTCAAGTTATATTTTTCGGATTTCAAATCAACGTTGATTTTCAATGTGTTGTCGCCTCTCAGGTTGTGAATGCAGGCCTTTTCACCCTTTTTGATATACACATCCACACCCGTGTTAGATTCTTCTTCTGTCAAAGAAAGACCGAAATCAAAAGGAAGCAGGTTTTCCACTTCAATAGGCGCGCAGAACTGGACCTTCATCAGAGGATAGCGCTTGGCAAGCGAGCTTTTGTGATCGACGTGTTTCTTAATCTGAAAGAGATATGACATACAAGGCTGTACTGTTTGATCTAGTGGAGCACACTCAATATATTTGGGAAAGCTGGGCAGCAAGATATCCGACCACACCAGCATTTCTTTGCTCCAATGATATTTGGCTGAGGGTCTGACCACAATCCATTGGTCATAACAGAGTTGAATAGGCACACTGTAGACATCTTCTGGCTTTAGCTGGATCACGTCTGAAAGTATACGTCGCTTTTGATTCACAACTGCCAATTCCATGACTTGTAATGACCCATTTTCAAACAACAAACCACTTCTGAACGTCACCTTCTTGATATGGTTTCCCAAGCTGATATCCACAATAAGTCGGTGAGGAATACCATTGTTTTCTGGCTTTAAACAGTAAGCAAACTGACCCTCCTTGTCCACCGCAATATTTTGAATATTTTCCCAGTCGTCTATCTGAACGCCAAAAAGATTCTTGCCAAGATTGATCTTCTCTCTACGCTTTTTCCAGTTGCGAAAAGTCCAGGGCATCGACTGTCCGTTCTCTAAAGTATAAGTGTTCTTTTTATCCCCAGCATCGTCTGACATGTTCCAGAAGTAAAGATCATAGCCGGTCATATTCAATAGCAAGTAAGGCTTTACTTGTGTTTGTGCTGTCTTAGCCAGCGGTTTGATTTCAGAAAGCGTTTGAGATATCATCAGAGAGGACTCAATAAAGGTATGCGTTACATTCAGGTAGATCAAATCCTGTGAATTCAAGATGATATGCATGCTCTTGTCCGTCGGACTCTGTGTTATCTTGACACTGAAGCTCCAGGGCTCTAAAAGAGGCTCCCAATGTGAGTTTTTAAAGTTGAAACTCTTCATGGCCAGTGAAAAGTCGGCATCTGCTTTGAGAGCGCGTGTCCAGTCAGAAGCATGGATTTGAAAGGGGTTTACTTGAAGATCAATAAAGGGCAGATCATGCAAATCCTCAATCAAAACCACTTGGATTCCTTCAAAGGAAGCTACCAACGATTCTTTGGACATTACAATATAAGGCTCAATACCCGTAGGCTTGGGGATCGTGCTCTGTTCAGCATGGCCTGTTCCATTATTACTGTCCGAGTCAGAATCCAACAGAGGCTCTGCTGTCTTTTCTTCACTTCCCACCAGCATCAATCCTTTGTTGACAATAGCCATAATTAACATGGCATCTTGATAAGACAGACGCATAATCACTGGCTTCACATCGAGTTGGATAGACATCAAGTTGTGAACAGAGTTGGGCGCTGCATTGTGTATCTTGAGTGAAACGTCAAATTGCTCAACAAAGTGTAGCGTAGATTCCTTGATATTGTCCATACGGCACAAGACCATGCCTATGCCCTCAAGTCCCACTTCTAGAGTATCTTGTTGGTCTATTCTGAGCTGGTTGAAGGATAACAAGATGGCCTCTGAAGTTTCTCTTTCAGGAGAAGCAAGACAAATCACTTCCAAATCTACCACGTTCACTCTGTATCTAAAGACAGCAGCGGGTGCTTGTGTTTGGAGCTGCTGGGCGTTCAGGATCCTGTTCTTGTCCTCGTTCTTTCCATGCGATTGCGCAAATTTTTGTGCTTCGGTAGGCTCATCCAAGACAAAGGGTGCCATAAAAAAGTCCTTGAGAAGCAAGAGATAATCCAGAGACAAGATCACCTTGGGGCTGTCTACCACCACTTGCATATCTGTGATTGACTTATCTTTTTGCTTGAACATGTGCATTTTGAATTGGAATTGTGGACCGTTGAGGGTATTTGAAGGTAAGATTTCCTTGAATTTGGATTCAGACTCGGCTCGGGTGTCTGAAAAGTTGATGGATTGCATCTTGACTTCCATCAGCATGCTTTCGTCAGACATATTTTGCATTTTCATGGCAATTCCGTTGAAGGAAAGTCGAGAGAATACTTGAGACCTTACTTCCTGATCATTAGCCTTCATGATTTCTATACATACTGTATTGAGTTTGATACAAAGATCGAGACTAATCACTGCTTGAGACTTTTTCTTTTCAACTTGCGATTCTTGAGATCGATGTGAATCGATAGACACCAAAGAAGAGGGAGAAACACCACCACTATCATCCTCATTGGGCAAAGCATCCTCATTGGCAGGAGGACTCAGGAAACTCTTTTGGACGACATCCCATACTTGTAAGAGTGATTTGTATTGCTTCTCAGTGAGCGCCATTTGTACATTAGAGATGTTACCCTTGATTTGTGAGTTGGGACCACTCTTTTCATCTGGTTTTTCGAGGCTTTCGATATCAAACGCAATGTCCATATCGTCAATAATAGAACTGTATTCATTTTCAGAACCAGACCTTAAGCTGATTTCATAAAGACCACATTCAATGCTGGTAACAGGCACGCGCTTAGAAGCAAAAATATCATTTGTGTCTCTTCGCTGTATTTCAAGGTATTTATTCTTGGCTCTGATTTCACCCAAATGAGCTACGATGGTATCCTCTGCCACCGGAAAGACTACCAACGGACTCTTGATCAAGACATCGAAATGGAACCGATTACCTTCATCTTGATTTTGCTGAGCGGTTTCCAGTGCTGCATCTCTTGCGGCATCGTAAACAAATTTCATTTCCAAAAACTCTGTCAAGAAATTCAGCGTGGGCTGAAGTGTGTCTGTCACGACTACCTGAATAGAGCCCATTCGAAGCTTAAGTCCCTGGTTGTATCCCAGGTAGTTCTCCTTATCTTTGGGATCGTATGTCTTGTAAGAAAAGTCTGCTAAATCTTCACCCACGATACTCACAATATACTTTTCGGATGCAGGTGTGTTTAATGATCCGGAAGTAGCCAAGGTGGTATCGTCGGATAGTGTAAAGTTGCCGAATTTACCGAGCACTTCGAGTGTAGAGGGATCCAGCTTGACAATCAGATCACCAAAGCTTAACTCGAGTGTTCCCAGACGAGTACCGTCGTTGTTCAGTATCATGTTAACGCTGTCCATATGAATAGCCACCTTCATTCGAGAAATATTTGGCTTAACAGGCGTAAGATCTGCTTTGGACATTCTTCTCCTCTTTTGAAAAGACGTGTCAGAAATCAATGAGCTTGTTCTTTGGCTGGACCGTTCATCAGACACATCATTTTCTGGTTTCGCTGATGGGCCTGTAAATGTTTTCATGATCCAATTGTAAATACGCAGTACAGAGTTTCGTGTGACGATGACGGTAAATGTCGAAAGAATAACGTCTACTGTCTGGTCGTATCCATCGTATACACTGATAAACTGCGGGTGTTCTTTCGACGCCTGTCTGTATTTGACGTTGATCAGGTTTTTGCCATGGTTGGGTCCTGTATCCGGCTTCTTTTCAAAGGTATCCGAGGTTACCAGATAATGAAATTCGTTTCCGTGCTCCATCTTATCCACCACATTCAACGCCTTGAGCGAAACATCAACCAACAGGTCCAAGGGTCGCGTGAGAACAGTTAGTTCAAAGCTTTCCAACACAATCTCGCAAAGCAGCTCGTCTTGTTTGATATTGTCCACAAGACATGTCTCATGAAGTACGGCTGATACCTTGTCCACTAGAAACACCAGCTTAAACAATTCAGCGTCAGAAGCAGTCATACTCGACGTGGAGGCGGTTGATACTTCGCTTCCTGCGTCTGAAAGAACAAGATCTTGACCGTTGTAGAATCGGGATTGAAGCAGGCTGCGTGATGTGTCTCGAGGTATCGGTGTTGATGTTTTGGCCGTATTCTCATTATTAGATGTATTAGGAATCACCAGATCAAGGATTCTCATGAAAATTTTGTACTTGCTGTCAGAGACATTGACAGAAATCAATGGCAGATGGCCTGATATCTTGAATTTCGTAAATTCTGTCTTTCCGGGTAAAATACAGAGCTCGACCAAGAACTTCATGTCAATACGGTCTACCAGACGTGGGTCAACACGACCAACGGGTCTATTGTTTTGCAGCTGCTGTAAGCATTCCTGAACGTTTCCGATCAGAATCTTGGTCTGTGTTAGCTGAAGGTTGAATTTATCGTACATGAGGCTTTGGAGGTTTTTGGAATCCTCTGCATTGTATTTCGTAATATCTTTTGATTTCATTTCTTCTACTAGTTTTGTATCAGCCAGTTGACTATCTATGTTAATGTGGCCAGCATCAACAATCAGCACAGGAGAATCTACACTTGTCAAACTAATCCCAAAAAAAAAAAAAAGAAAAAAAAAAAGCATAAGTTGTATGCTTCTCAAAGTAACGAAAACAAACCTTTCTGGGATAAAAATGATGGGTGCATCCATATTGATATTAACATCTAATGTGGTATGTGTTTCTAACGCGAACTCTAAACCTGCACGCGTTTGAAGCTTTAGTTCTTCAAAGGTGTCTCCTGCAACAGCAATCAAAGCATTCACACTTTCCATTTTGGAACTTGGAGGTCTAAAGAAGTCGATGATACCAACAATTAAGGCTGGACTGTAGATGATTTCTAAATGTCTCATTTTCAGCGAAAGTGCGTTGTCGGCTGAGCTATACAAGGGCTTATGCTCAAACACAACATGGAAAAACGGGTGTGTTTCGCTTGCTGGATAATCATTGTTTGAAATTATAGTCGATTTTCTTCTTTCGAGCTCGTTCATATTATATTTTGAGTCAAGTAAGGAAGTGCCTATATCATTATGTGTCTTTACACCCACTAGTTGACGGTAAATTGTGTTTTGAGCACTTCCGTCAAATAGTTGAAGATCTCCTAGGGCAGCCCCGATTTTGATGGATTCAACATACTGCGTTACATCTAAAGACACAGCATTAAAGACAAGAGAAAGTAATTCCTGTTCTGTTTTTTTCTTGACATTCTTTTTTAGTGTGAACGATCCACGATTGAGGTTTGTCTTTAAAAAGAATTTGATGGTCTATCGCAAAGAATTTTTAAAAAAGTGTACTTGTAGGGCAAAAGGCTTACATCTCTTGGGATATCCATAGAAGAGACAACACTCGATTTATCTTCTTCATATTCAATCGCATCGTAAAGCTCTTTCCTCTGTTCCTCCGTTATATGAATATTTCCATTCGTATCTTCGCTGTCCTTGTGTTCATTGCTTGTTTGTGAGGAGCCAGTAATCCATCCCCACCAACTGGTATTTGCATTCTCTTCCTTTTTCTTTTGATTCTCAAGATCCAACTTAATCTTTTTGGTACGAATCTTTCCTTTGGCCATGCTTCTATAAAACCGAATGTCCTCAAATGACAACAAACGCTCCAACTCTTCCAAGGCGCTGATTTGTTCTGGTGTTGCCTCATTCAATTTGTGTGCCACATGACACTCAATATACTTGAGCCGTTGATCTCGCCGTGTTCTGAAATGATCCCAACTCCACTTGTACTTTCTCTCGTGGATTTCAGACAATACAGCCTGTCCGGCAAACCGGAAATACTCTGCTGGATGTGTCTTGGCCGTTTTGGTTTTTTCGGGATGGAATTTGAGGTATTTTTGCTTTTTGAGATTGGCGTGAAAGAGATCCAACATCAAGATACAATCTCTGTATTGGTGATCGTCCAATCCAAATGCAATCTCATCAAACAAGAGGGTGACGTCGGTCTTGGGCACACTTTCGCCGAATTTCTTGTTCAATTTGACTTTACCTGTACCTGAGACTGGTTTGAGTAGATATTGGTGTTTGTTCTGAGCAGATGTGGGAATCTATACAGAAATGAGTCAATATTCCTCCACTCGGATTCAAAGGAAAATTTACCATTTCCGTAAAAACTTCCGCTGCCTCTTCATGATGCATACCAGCCAAGGACTTAGTATCTGTATTCCAATACACAGACAATGATTCAAGTGTGACGAGCTAATTGCCCTATTTTAGTTCTCAAAAATCCCACAATGCTTTATATATTTACCTTATTGATCGAACTAGTTGGATCACTGATAAATTTCGGCTGCCACTCATCGTCTGTAGACAGACCGCTGAGTTCCTTGAGTGTCACACCAACAGCAAAAGGGTGGCCTGGATCAGATATGTTGTCTTCATATCGAATATGAATATTTTTGATCGTAAATTGTAAGTTGTCGATAATTTTGGTTGTCAATTGACTCAAGAAACCATCACTTGACTTGTTCTCTTTATTATTTTGGTCTGTGGGTGTATCCAATAGTTCCGCTGTGGCCAATCGCCGTCTTTTCAAGTTGAGTAGTCTTTCTTCTTCTTCTTCTACTGAAAGCTATCTCAAAAAAAAAAAAAAAAAAAAAAAAAAAATGTTGAGTCTTTAGGTAATGATGATAAACAAGGACATACATTGGCTTCACTTTTGGGTTCGGCTAATAGGTAGACATGGTCAATAATCACTTTGACCGGCTCGCTTCTCAAATTGGACCAAGGAATAACCAATGTGAGTTGACCAAGATAACCTGATAACATAAGTTCCTCGTAACCTTAAGTTTTATTACCTTCCGAAACATTAATGGGAAGATCTAGTTTGTCAAGTGCATCTCTACGTAATTTCAAATCGCAGAGATTAACTTCACCTATGACATAGTTCCTTTTTTTTAGTGCAATCGCATAAAACAAACAATAAGACCACACAAACCTTTCCAGATACCAATCTTTAATTGATCATAATTCAAGTTGGAAACATAGTTTTTTAGAAAGCGGTTAAGAATGTTGGCCACTAATGACTCCAACATTGTTTAAAAAAAAAAAAGAAATAAATTAAAAAAGTTGAATAATAGAAAAGCGGAGTAAAGTGCACACACAAAAGAAAAAAAGAAAAGTTCATTTTAGGATCTAATTTCATGCAAATTTTTTTTTTTTTTTTGTTATAGTCCATTGAATTTAAGCCGAAAGATAATGATAACAGAGCTGTAATCTTTTATCAAATTAAGAAGAGAAACGGTATTTGTATGCATTTAGTCTAAAATTATCAAACGGAAAAAAATTGGTTAAAACCCAGAATATTCCTTTGGGTGAGTACATTTTTTTGGCCAAGTATGGGGATACATTTTAACAGAGTATACTAATGTATTTCAAAATCCCGTAAAAATATGGGGGAAAAAGGGGAAACCGAAAAAAAAAAAAATGTCCCACACGTGCCGTTGCACAAACCAATCTTTTTTAAGGTGTCAAATTTCAATCTACTTTTTTCTTTTTTTTTTTCTTGTTTACATTTTATTAACTTTCAAAAAATGCCAACTACATCATCACAAAGCCCAATACCTGAAAATAGAGGAAAATGTAAAAAAAAAAAAAAGAAAAGAACTTGTGTAAAATGTTACTTATTTTCTATTTAGATATTGTGGGTGTATGTGCTATGGACAGAAAAGCTAGATCAAAGCCAATGAGCCATATATTGAATAGATTATTGACTCTGGGTGATTTTGAGATTGTTATTTTTGGTGACAAGACAATCTTGGATGAAGGTATATACAAACATACCAAAAGTTTTTAATCATAAGAAAAATAGAGGTGGAGAATTGGCCTGGATGCGATTTTTTGATTTGTTTTTTCTCTGATGGATTTCCATTGGACAAAGCGATTGCATATACTAAACTTAGAAAACCTTACTGTGTGAACGATGTCATAATGCAAACTCTTTTGTGGGACAGACGAGTTGTTTTGTCTATTTTAGATGCTATGGGTGTACCTACACCTCCTCGTCTGGTCATCTCCAGAGACGATGGTGCCAGGGTAGATCCTGATGCAGCCGCTGCTTTCAAAAAACACACGGGCATGGATATGGATCGTGTATTAGCTAGATATGCAACCACGACTGACTCATTTATGATTCAACCTCATTCAATAAGCATTGGCAATGAGACTTTAGAAAAGACATTTATCGAAAAACCTGTGGATGGAGAAGACCATAACATTAATATTTACTATTCTGAAAAGAGAGGAGGTGGTGGGAGAAGATTGTTCCGAAAGGTATTTGTTGTTGAATCCCAGCTTTTTATTCTTACACAACAAGTTAGATCGGTAATAAATCCAGTGAAATGGATCATAATTTGACTGTACCACAGCCCACAGGATCTTGGGTCTACGAAAAGTTAATGGAAACTGAGAATTGTGAAGACATTAAGCTCTATACAGTAGGTCCTCAATTTGTTTATGCAGAAACAAGAAAGTAAATTATGCATATTTGTAATTGAAACATCCAAATAACTCCTAAATTAAGGTCGCCGACAGTCGATGGACATGTGAAGCGTAATACAGACGGAAAAGAAATTCGTTATCGTGTGAAATTGACTCAAGAAGAAGAGGATATTGCAAGAAAAGTAGCAAAAGCATTCGGTCAAAATGTTTGTGGTTTGGATATCTTGCGTGTCCAAGGAAAATCCTATGTGATTGACGTCAATGGTTGGAGCTTTGTAAAGGGAAACCAGTCCTATTTTGATCAATGTGCAAAGATATTGAAAGAGTTGTTTTATCGTTCTGTGCAAGAAAGACCTTTGTGTTTGGCTGATACTATTCCACCCGAGATATTGCCTGAAAACTCTTGGCGGCTCAAGGGGTTTGTCGCTGTCTTTAGACACGGAGATCGTACTCCCAAAGAAAAAATCAAAGTGTCTCTTATGGAGCAGCCTTTTATTGATTTATTGCAAGGTTCGAAGCGGGAAGTCGTCTTTAGACAAAAACACCAACTGCACTTGGTCTTGAAAGCAGTGGATACTTGCATCGAAACTAGTTCAGGAGAAAAACTCAGCAAGCTATTGTCCCTTAGAGAAGCATTAGACAAAAAGCAGGATCTGCCGGGCACTAAAATTCAATTGAAACCTAAATTCGATAAAGAAACAAACCAACTAGCAAAAGTTCAAGTGATTGTTAAATGGGGTGGAGAGGTAACCCTATTTTTATTTTATTTTATGACTCATCTCTCTATTGTAGTTTACCCACGCTGGCCGTCATCAGTCGCGCGATCTGGCCGAGAATTTGAGAAAAGATATGAATATTTTAAATAGACAAGTATTAGAAGATGTAAAGATATTCAGTAGTTCAGAAAGACGTGTGAGAGATACAGGTATAAAAGCCTTGAAAGGAGCAGGTTTATTAATCCTATTAGCCCAAGTATTTGCCCGCTGGTTTCTTGGGAATCCCGAAACATTAGATGGGGTTATTTCCGAAAGCAAGTACTTATTGGACGACAGCAATGCAGCCAAAGAGCCATCTGATGCTGTAAAAAAGAATCTAAAGGAACTGTTAAAGCCTGGAAGCATTATTCCTGGATGGATGTTGGCCAAAATGGGGTGGGATGCTAAATTACCTCAGCCTAGCGTTTTCTTACAAGAGATTGCAGATATTATGACATTGATGCAGCGTATAATGCATGAAAATTGGGAATTACAAGACATTGACAACATACAAAGACGTTGGTGCTGTTTTGATTCCCCCAACTTGTTTAAAGAGAGATGGGAAAGAATGTTTGGCCAGTTTGTGACTCAGGAAGAGGGGGAATACACTGCCATTTATCCGGATCCTTCATCTATTCCAGCCTTATATGATTCTCTTAAATACGACGCATTGCATAATCGACCTTTCCTAGAAAACGTGTTTTGTAACCGAGAACATGATCTACTTGGAGATTTGTACAAGAAAGTTAAAATCATGTTTGATTTCATCGCTCCTCAAGAATTTGGTGTCTCTGACAATGAAAGAAAGAACATTGGCATGTTGATCAGTTTCCCCTTGTTAAAGAGCATCTTGGATGATTTGGATGAAATGCAATTTTCTGATGTGCCAAGGTCTCGATTGTATTTCACAAAAGGTATATACTACATTATGCATAAGCACATTTTAATTAACACGTTTTGAATACGAAGAATCTCACGTACATGCGCTCTTAAATCTTGTTTATCTTTCCGGAGTGCCAACAAAAGTGCCTAAAAATACTTTACCTGAATTAGACTGTAAGTTTTATTATGCAAATTAGCTAAACTAACATACAAAAAAAAAAAAAAAAAAAGTCTTGACCCAAATCACTTTCGAGTTGTACGAAAGAAATAGACACAGTGTTCCTGAAAAGGAATATTCTCTTCGTATCGGATTCAGTTCCGGTGCACACTACGATAGTGTATTAGACTTAAAAATGGATGCTGAGCATTGCTTAAAAGTTGCTCCAAGAAGAAACTTGATTCCACATTTATCATTAGAAGAAGTACTCACTTATCATAAGGGTTACTTGAACGTCCCAAACTTAAAAAGCATCGAAGAACAAATAGAAGAAAGAAGATTGTATTATGCTCAAGAGGATGATCAATAAGATCCATTTATTTATTAAGAAAAAAAGATAGAAACAATAAAACAAGCTCTGTGCTTATCAAAATCTTTATGGTGTTTCCTTTAAACAGCTTTTTTTTTAAAAAAAAAATATGAATTTATGAGCGTGTTGTAAGAACTTCGTTTTCCAGATCATGTAATTTCGAGGGATCCATTTCTCTAAAATGATTTGTCTCTGTTGTATTCATTGATTCAAGGCTAGTATCCGATATCACTTTTCCTCCTTGAGCCACCACCTGAACTTGTTCACTATCAGCAGAAGCCAAGATATCTGCCAATTTACAGATCGTAGTATCATGCTTATTGTCTAGTACTAGAGACTTGAATTTTCCCTTACTTGTAACGAATTTCTCCAATCTACATTTTTCTGTTGCCTTTTCCAAAATTTTGGCTTCTACAGTTTTAGCCGCAAAAGATCTATAAATCAACACACACTTTGTTCGTCCAATACGGTGAACACGATCTTGTGCTTGAAGATCCATCTGTGTGTTCTAAATTAAACGTTTATAAGCTGGATGGGTTTTTACTCAACCACTATCGAATATAATAACACTATTTGCGGCGGTCAAGTTGATACCAAGACCACCTGCACGTGTAGAGAGTAAAAAGAGCTTAGCAACACTATTTGGATCACTAAATTCTTCTATTTTTCGATGCCTATTTTCTTGAGAGACACTACCATTCAAACGACATAATTTCCAACCTCTGATTGAAATAGCACTTTTCCAGATTGAGCAGTAATATCAGCATTCAATGCAGGTAATGAGATACTCGCGTAAAGGTGCGTACAAAAGATATTCTTTCTTTTTTAAAAGTGAGTGCTTCACTAAAATGGTAATGAGCATAATGCGTTTTGAATATATATAGAGTACCATCTGCCTTTAGTCGACGTAACAGAAAAGATCGTAAAATAATATGGAGACTAGTTACAATGTTATCTTCCTCTTTCATAATACGATCTTGTCCGCTCTTGTGATTAATATCAGAAAAATCAAACCTAACACTACGTTAGAAAATGCTGATAGACTAAGGCTTACCAAGATTGAAATATATCCAAATTATCAAATATATCAGGCAACAAAAAGTTCAATAAACTCCATAATTCGGATAGATTGTTTTGAAGTGGGGTTCCTGTCAAAAATAAATGATTGGTACTTGAATAAGTCATCAATTCTCTAATCAGTTTACAGCCCTTGTTTTTGATTCGATGTCCTTCATTAATCACAATGCGCTTCCAGTTGTATCGTTGCAGGTATTTACGGTCGTTCATTACAACCTCAAAGCTTGTGATAACTATCGGGAAATCAAACATCATTTCCCTCTTTTTAGACGTTTTCTTGTTAACCATATGCTGTCTTTCTTCTTTGAATCCATGGTAAAGCAACACAGCAATATCAGATGCAGACTGCTTAAACTCTTTCACTCAATTGGCTAGCGCCGATAAGGGTGCTACAATCAAATAAGGGCCTAATACTTTCTTTGCTTTCAAGTGTACAATAAACCAATTGTCTGAAGTGTTTCTCCTAATCCCATTTCGTCTGCCAAAATGCCATTTAACTCATTTTCCCACAAGATGATCAACCATTCTACAACAGCCAATTGATAATCTTGAAGCACTCCTCCTGTTATCAATGCAGGCTGACGAACAGAAATCGTTGGCTTTGTCCTGACTCTCTTCAAATTATTCTTTTCTTCCATTCACATCTCCATTCGTTAATTTGGATTTTTTTTTTTTTTTTTTTTGATATCCTCGCCTTTGATGTAATCCGTCAATTGATATTCTTCAATGGCCAATTTTTCTCTTTTTCGTCCCTTGTTCAGGCGATTTGCGAGCACTTCCATTCCCTTCCATTTTATTTGGGGTTTCACCAGTACCTCGTATTGCGCTCTTTCATGAGCTTCTTCTTATTGCTTTTCTAATTCACGCCATCCAAGATATAGTAACACAAGCTCTGGATTTGCGCCTTTTACACGTATAAATCAATGCAACGCACAACTCTATGTAATCTTACTTCGTCTTTCATAAGCTTCTCTTGTTTCTTTTCACATTCTTTTTCTATAGCCTTTTCTTCTTTTACTATTGTTTTAAATAAACCAGACGGTGCGATTTTGATATCGCAATCGTCAACTGAAGGTGGAGTGACCCACTAGTCAATGAGTTAGTCAGCATCTTTTTTTTTAAAGTGTTTGGGGGTATGTATCTCTATAGAATCTTTTACTTGTACTAAGCTTGAAAAAATTGGTTTGTTGCAAAATCAGTTGGCACGTCAAAGTGATAAAAAAAGATATGCATACATATGAAGAAATAAACTGCGAACGTAATTTTGCTTCTCAGTCATGACATGATGATATCCTTTTTTTTTTTTTTTTTTTTTCATAAACCTCCCCAGAACCACTTGTATGAATAGTTTTTGGTTTGTCTTTCAATTTGTGGCACCAACGTTGTACATTCCATTTTTGATTAACAGTGAAGGAGGTGATATTTGACAGTGTCAGATAGGAGATATTTATGATGCATAAAGTTGTATTAAAACAAACATTGTTGGCTTTCTCCTCTTCTCTCACCCTCCTTTCATTTGTTTCGATCACATTATTTCTATTAATGAGATCGATTTCATACATCACCTTTGATTTCTAATAAAAGGGTGAGTATCAAAAAAAAAAAAATGTGTTTATGCATCATGTGTAACACAAGATACAATCTCAACAAAAGAGAAGGAGACGTACACATTGTGTTTAATTTATTACGAAAACGTAAAAAAAAAAAATGTACACACACACATATATATTGAACCAGTTGAAGGGGGAGGAAAGGAGTTGCTCTAAAAACCGTGAATTTTGATACTGGATTTCTTTGCAATGCCTTCATTAATCAAAAATTCGGCCATCTTCACACGTTGGTCGCCTTGCATTTGAATAATTGAACCGTGTTCTTCGTCATCAACAACTGTACCGTTACAAGCAAAAGCCTTTTTAACTTCTTTTAATAAACGCTTGCTGTCGATTTCTTTTGGTAAGCCTTGAAGAGTTGTCAAGGTCTTTCGGCCGTTACGTTGTTGAATACGGAGGTCTAACAATCGAAGCAAAATTTCAGCAAAATGTGTTGATTAGCTTCTTCATCTAACTGCTTGTAAACTATAATTTTCACTCACGAAGGTAATTGGTAGTGTTGACGCTTCCTTGATTGTCTTCTTCGACATCGGCAAAAGGGTCTATGATGTACTTTCTTTTTAGTATACGTAAAGTGGTGAACAGAAAAAAAAGGGGGAGGATGTATTCTGGCTATTACCGAAAGGCTTGTTGAATGATAATTCAGACATAATGAATAGATGGATGGATGGGTTATAGGATATATGATTCTCTTTACTTTCGTCGTCGTCGTTCTGGGACGTATCCGTTTCGGCTGTGCCACTGTCACAGTGCAACTTTGAATGTCCGTAGTTAGGAAAATTATAAGTCCGAAGGATCACTGAAATCAAGCTTTTATCATGCCTCTTATTGATACAAGTGTTATAGGGAAGTAAGATTTCTTTTATTTATTTCATTCGATAATGTTATTTATGTTTATATTAGATTAAAATTTTAAAGGGAATTTTTATAAACTATCCACGCTACGAATCATTATATATATCACAGCTATTGTAGCTCTTATTAAACAACGTTCAATTGAACATAGTTTAGTATAAAACAGTGAAATTTATAAATGCATATTATAACCTTTCTATCATTAATCCATCGAATATACTCTTACGGATCAAAGCTCAATACCTGTAAAGGTAAAACAAATCCCCGGAAAGTTTATCAAGCCACTTGAGTAAACAAAAAAAAAAAAAAAAAAGTATCGAGGTGACAATCTTAATACAATCAATGTTTTTTTTTTTTAATGGTAGTATATGCCGGATCATCTTACCTTGAGATGATGGTAGTGGGCTCTCTGCTTTTGGACTGCTGCAATTAGTTTCGTAATTTGTTTTATATTTGTTTTATTCAAGCGCTGCTTGCTACTGCTGTCATATTTAGACTTTTTTATGTAATAGCCATTGTCAAAGTGTATTACTTTGCTTAACATCTTTTGATTGTTGCAGTTGCTTACAAATATTTATTACAAAACAAGACATTGAGACCCTTTTTAGTTGGTACGTCTTTTCCATAAATATTGAGTTATTATTATTTCGGAAATCTTTCATAAACTCTGTCACAATCGTGAAAAACTTAATCAGCTTCGAGCAGACTATGATAATCTGACCCTCTCCCAAAAAAAAAAAAAAAGAATAAACTTAAGGCAAAGACAGCTTCTCATGTCAAGATGAGAATATAATTTTAAACTCTTTCGCGTTATTGTCTAGGATAGACCCGTCTGCTATTGACTATTGACTAAACACTTACTACCCAAAAAAAAATCATTGCTTTAAGTCCTTCAGCATCCAAGATTTGGCACAACAAAAGAGTTTTGTGCTTAAGGAGGTTCCAGAAATAGAGGTTATCCAAGTACTTTCACATTTGAACAAAGTGGTTAATTATCAACCTACTAAATCATAACACGTATTTTTTTTAAAGGCAAAAAAAAAGGGGGGGGGGGAGGAGAGGAGGAGAGAGGGAGACACGTATAATTGAAAATGTCGCTCTTGTTTCAAAAAATAATTTATTTCAATCTTCTCTCTTGAACAGCAGTCAGGGCGCGTTGTCCAGTAATAAAAGCAATCAAACAAAGACCTCCAAAATAAGGAAGCATTTCAAATAAGTTGAGTTTTGTCCAATAAAGATAGAATAAATATTCAATCGAGACAAGAGAACCCAAAAAGGCCAAGATGCTGAGTGATGACACGTTAGAAAGGATTTTGGCAGGTGTATAGCCAAGCTTTAACCACTATCATTAAAAGATCAATAATGCATAATTATTATTTTGAAAAAAGAAATTTACGCCAATGGTGAGAATGAGCCAAGGAGAAAGTACGATGAGTGAAAAGGTAGTAGAGAACATGGCAGGTGGCATCTTTTCTTCGGTTCTAAAGACATGATGTATTTCAGGTTGTACTTTAAACACGTCTTCTTCTCCTGCTGCGTTGACAAGACTGAATAAAAGTGTAGTTAAAAGACTGGAGACAAGAGATGACAGCATAACGATATTTTATATAAAAATATATAAAAAAAAGAAAGTTACAACTAATTCAGACTTGATTTATTTTTTGCCACTCAGCAATTTTCACTTGGCATTTTTTTTTTACAAAAGAAAAAGAAATTAGGCGGTAATGTATCTGACAGCCTTTTGATAGGATCTGCAGAGTAAAGTTTGTTCTTCTAAGGGAGCATTCATAGGTTGAGACATCATTTCACAAAGATGTTCATAAATAGTAGCTTGAACCCACTTGATTGGACAGAAATGGCCTTCTTCCACTTCTTCCACTTCTTCCTCGTCTTCTTCTTCTTCTTCATTTGTTAAAGTCCAAATTTGATTTCTTTTTTGTTCAGTGACGAGAGACAATCTTTGATTTCTTTCGTTTGCAGCGGCAAGAGGACCGAGTAAGTCCCAGATAGCTTTAGTATCCTTGGGTTTGAGTTTAGATGATGAAAGTGAAAAGGTATGGTTTGTTTTAGGTGGAGAGAGCCTAGCTGAAGTTAACAGTTGATCTGAACTCATGGTCATTGTATGTGATAAGATGATGGACATTAATGCGGGTGCGAGCAAAGGATATTGACGGATGAGATCAGTTGAGGGGATAAATGGTTCGGTTTCCTTGTGAATAAATACAGTATCCCAGGCAGGAACGAGGGCCTGAGAGATGAAGGCGTTGTTGTCTACAAAAGTTGGTTCAACATTGTTTTCTTGAACAAAGTTTTGATCGGGAAATGCAAAATCCCAACCTTGATCAGGCGAGGAATTATCGGGAGAGTAAAAAGTCGTCGGTTGAGGGATGGGTCCCAAAACAATATCCAATCTTAACTTGTCATTTTCTTCTTGTACCTTTTCCATCTTGGTCTTAAGCCGTTTGATCTCTAATCTCAGTCGACCATTTTCTGCCTTTTGTTGATCTAATTCTGCTTCGAGTGTACCCACATATTCTAAAGAAAAAAAGCTTAGTTTTCTCTCTTTCTTTCTTTCTTTTTTTTTTGTTTTTGTTTTTGTTTTTCCTACCTTTTCTTCTGTTTCTAAAGTTGCGAGCAGAAATTTTATTTCTCAATTGGCGACGCTCCTTGGAGGTCATAGCCTTGAGTTGTGATTCAGAAACATTATCATATATTTGTCTGAAATCCAATCGACCAGTAGAATAAGCTATATCAGGAGTCTTGGTGAAAGGTTTATATCCTTCTTCTCCACTCGAGATACTTTCACTGCTGCTGTTGGCTTTGTTCGAAGGTTTTTCTGGATCTTGTAATAAGAAGTTAAATAAATCTTCTTCGGTTTCAGT
Organism: Rhizopus stolonifer B9770; assembly: GCA_000697035.1. Lineage (NCBI taxonomy): Eukaryota > Fungi > Mucoromycota > Mucoromycetes > Mucorales > Rhizopodaceae > Rhizopus > Rhizopus stolonifer. Next base: position 24,413 of record JNDS01003434.1, read on the forward strand.
TCCATCATACATTGGATGTGTGTTTGTTGTATTGTTGCTGTCCACTAAGGTGTTATTGGTTGGATTGCCATTGTTGAGTGGGGGATATTGTGTATCTAATATCCAAGTAAATGTCGAGCTATTATTGTTCATAAGTCTTCCCTTTTTTTTTTGAAGAAGAAGAAGAAGAGGAAGAAAACATTTGGGGGTCCAGTCCTTTAATTAATTACCAGAGACAGCCCGGGACGGTTAAATATGCTACCGCAAAAAGTTTCACATCCAATAATTTACTAAAATAAGCAATATTTGATTTTCTCTCTCTCTCTCTCTCTTTCCTTAGAGATAGCATAAACTATATTTCACAAAGAAATTGTGATTAATAGTGCATTTGTCTACTGGCGAGTCTTTCATTTCAAATGGCGGTAAGACAATATTCATTAACTCTATTTGAATGTTTTACCAATGAAAATTCCTTTAATTTTATAGCTTTGTGAAATAAACCAGAAGCATGAGAAAAAAAAAATCAGGATCAAAAATAGTTCTGATTTTTTTTTTCTCTTTTTCTTCTAGTTTTTATTTTTAAAATATAAATTCTTGCAACCATATCAAATAGGCAGGACAATTGAGTGGAGGGTTCTTTAGGCATCTCGTTTCAAAATACACCAATCAAGTTCTCTTTAGGGTTTCTTTTTATCAACTCTCTCTCACTCTAAAAAAAAAAGGGTCAATGTCGTGTAATAAATCTATAAAGCAGGTATGTTTAAAAAAGCAAGACAAAAGGAACTTAAAGAAGTCTTTATGGACTTGAAATTAAACACTTTTAAATGTCATGGACCAAAAAAAAAAAAAAAAAAAAAAAAAAAAAAAAAAAAAAAAACTGTTTCCACTGAACAAACTGGGAGAATAACTTTAACTGTTGCAGACAATTTATATCTCCCAAGTAACACTGGAAGATACACTTTTTTTTTTCTTTCAGTGTTAAATAGTGTGTTTAAATTATTCTTTTTTTTTTAAAAAAAAAAAGGGCTTAAGTCAATAGATGTATTCTTGTTTACAAGCCCTTTAACTGAATAATAGACTCTATAAATCAATGGTGAATACCTCTTTTTTTCTAGTTGCATAGACTAGAACACTTTTGTTACAATCAGCAAATATCAAAAAAAAGTTTGTACAACTTAAGCCCAAGAGTTGTATCAGCCCAATATGTTCATTAATAAGAGATAAGAACTATATTGCTTTTTTTTTTAAAGAAAAGAAAAAAAACTTCTTTTTTAATCAATAGAGTATCGAATTTTTTTTTTTTGAAAAAAAATTGGCTTCTTTAAAATCAATTATTTGAAAGACTGTGTCCACGTGACACATGTTTTAAAATCCAAAAGGGATTAGAAAAGCGCCCTTGTTTTTTTTTTTTTTTTTTTTCTTTTCTCTTTAATAACATTTTATATATATATTAGAATGACTACAGCTAAAAGCGCTTCTTATGACTATTTAATTAAACTCTTGCTTATTGGAGATTCCGGTAAACTTTCATCTAATTAACCATTAACTAATTAATATATATGTATATATATATATAAATATGTATATAAAGGTGTTGGTAAGAGTTGTTTATTGCTTCGTTTTTCAGATGACTCTTTTACACCTTCTTTCATTACAACCATTGGCATTGACTTCAAGATTCGTACTATTGAACTTGACGGAAAGCGCATCAAGTTACAGATTTGGGATACAGCTGGTCAAGAGCGATTCCGTACTATAACCACTGGTAAAAAAAAAAAAAAAAAAAAAAAAAAAAAAAAAAAAAAAAAAAAACCAAGAATGGATATATAATTATTTATAGCTTATTATCGAGGAGCAATGGGTATTTTGTTAGTTTATGATACAACAGATGAAAGGTCTTTTGGAAGTAAGAAAATAAGTTTTTTTTTTTTTATTATTATTTCTTATACTTAATTATTTAGACGTGAGAAATTGGTTTTCTAATATTGAACAACATGCAAGTGAAGGTGTTAACAAGATTTTGATTGGAAACAAGTGTGATGCAGAAGACAAGAGAGTAAAAGGATTGTAATGGAATGAATATTGGACTTATTTTTTGTTTAGGTTATTTCGAAAGAACAAGGAGAGACGTTGGCTAATGAATTGGGTATTCGATTTATGGAAACAAGTGCAAAGGCAAACATTGGTGTTGAAGAAGCCTTTTTCGACTTGGCTAGAGATATTAAGAAGAGATTGATTGATACTCAACAAGCTCAACAGACTCGTCAAAGAGAAGAAGTTAGATTAGATCAGTCTACACCTTCAAAAGCCAATAACGGTGGATGCTGTTAATTCCCCCCCCCCTCCTTTTTTTACCCTTTTTTTTAAGAATTAAATGATATATGCTTATGTGTGATATAAATCATGTTTATAACAGAATAGTTGAACCATTTCAAATGGTATTTAAGGGTATATTATAAAATAATGCAGTTATTTGTAGTAGGATTTAAAGGAGGAGGAGTATCTTGAAAGGAATAAAAGCTTTTGATGGTCAACATGGGGCTTGCCTTTGCCAAAGCGTTTCTTACACCAGATTCTGTTATATTTGAACAATCCAATACTTTGATATTAATCTGTCTTCTTCTTGGAGAAAACAAGTTGATGCCTGATGAATCTGTAATGGGCGTTTTCTGTCGTTGCAGGAAGAGAGCGATTGTGTTCAGGACTTCATCCGTTACCGTACAACTGTCGAGTTCTAAATGTTGCAGCTTATGACAGACGCCTCGGAGGATCAAGTGTGTGATGGCATCGTCAAAGATTTGTGTACAGTTGGATAAACAAAAGCGTTCCAATTCGGGCTGGTGGTTAGCCATCGATCGCACAGTGATGCCAGTGATTTGTTGTAGGTCTTCGAGGTCGACGTGTACCAGATTTTTGAGTCTGGATGAAAGATAGCAGAATCCTTGGTCAGTCATGAGGATACAACCAGCGAGTTCCAGATGAGTCAGGCGAGGGGTGTGCTGTGACAAGTGACGTAGGGTTGTATCTGTCAGCCGAGCACAACTCGAGAGACACAAATGTCGGAGCTGTTGTTTACCTGACACAAACGCCAGCAATCCGTCATCGGTCAGAGACGTGCAGGCAGCCAAACCAAGATATTCGAGCTGTGGAAGATATTGACCCAAGGATTTCATGGTGTTTTCATCCAGATGAGGACAACCACTGAGCTTTAGATAACGCAAAAGAGTACAAGAGGCTACAAGGGGTACAAGGCCCTGTTCAGTGATATTTCGACACCAGCTCAGATTGATCTTTTCCAATTTGGATAAACTCTTTTCTTTAAGCATCGAGTTCTTTATCTGATCTAAACCGGAGATATCCAACACTCGCAGATAGTGTGCATTTCTCATAAAGTCCGTAATACTTGCACTCGACAGGTTTTGGCAGTCATTGATGATCAACACTTCAATCCGAGGACAGTGTTTGCCAAGAGTGTTTAATGCATTATCATCAAATACAGTACATCCTCTTTACAAACAAATGTCAATAAACAAAAAAAAAAAAAAAAGTGTCGTTGGAATCGTACCTGAAGTTGGCGGTTTTTAAAAAGCCAGAAGATGCTTGAATCAGTTTTATTAGACATTGGCTTGTAATCGTCTTGTAAAAGGGTGCTACGTTAATCTTTGTCCAAAGTGACCCATCAAATACGAGATCATTCCATCTTTTACACACCTTAAACACAAGGATATGAGTCTTTCTATCACTTTAACACTCATTTCTTTACCGCTGATGACTTTAAAAGATCTTGAATTGGTAATTCAGCCAACACTTTGAGTTGTAATTCATCAGGCAATTTGTTCATGATTTATTATTTTTCAATAAAAGAGAGAGAGAGAGAAAAAAAAAAAAAAAAAAAAAAAAAAAAAAAAATCTTTTTATATAAATTGCTGCCACCACAAGCTTTTTTTTTTTCTTGTTTATGTTGTTCTTGACAACCAGGTGATCAAAATATTTGTTCTTATTGAAACTTTTTCCTTTTTCTCTTACCACCAATGAAACGCGTCGGAGTTATTCCAAGTTTACCACATTTTTTTTTCTTTTTCTTTCTTCCAAAATTTTTTCTAATGACATCTCTAAAAACGAATAGCATATTTCATTTGTGTAAACAGTTCTCAGTGTTAAGACTTTCCGTTGTACCCAGAGCGCTTTACTCAACAAAAACTCACGACATAATAAAAGAACACAAAGAACTGAAGGATCTACAACATGACAAATTAGAAGTTCTTCGAAAAAATGCCAAAAAGATTCGTAAAGACTACAACATACGTACCCGCTGTGTCTGGACCCCCCTCGAAGACGAACGCCTCAAGACCCTTTACCATCAATTCGGTAACCAATGGACTGCGATCTCAAAATTTTTTGCCGATCGCGATTCACTCACCTGTCGAACGCGCATCCGCTTACTCGAGGACAAAAAAACCTATGGCAAATGGGAAACTCACGAACTCGAAAGGCTGTTTGAACTCGGCAAAGGCCGACCTTATGAAGAGATTGATGATTGGGAATATATTCAAAACAACCTACCGCATATTCGACCCCTTGCCATTATCAAACTCAAATATCGAAACCGCGACCCGACCCTCAGCCGGGGACGTTGGACTCCAGAGGAAATCAACTTGTTACAAAAATTGGTAGCCAAACAAGATTATGATTGGGAATCGATCTCAAAAATCATACGGACAAGATCTCCACTTCAGTGTCGCGAAAGATGGCATTGGCAACAACGCTTGTCGACCAAGGGTCGTTTTACTCCTACTGAGGATGAAAATATTTTGAAGGCGGTAAAGACTTATGGTCTCAACTTTGGTGTGATTTGTAAGGTGATTGGAACCGATCGTACACCGCGTCACGTCTCTCAACATTATCATCACTTATTGGATCCAAGCATAGACCGTTCCACTTGGTCGGATGAAGAAATGCGAGAGGTTTATGAAGCGTTTGAATCAAATGGTTCAATGAAGAAAACAAAGGAAGTCTTGAAAAGTAAACGCGCTATTAGAGATATGTGGAATAAGTATAATAGTTATAAACGAAAACATGGCTTGAAATAATTAAAAGGAACATGACTTCGGGCTTTTAAATTATCAAAAAAATTGTTTAAAGCTTCGCCCCCCTCCCACTTTTTACAATTTTTTTTTTTCTCTTTTTGTTAAAAAGAAATGTCTTTTGTTATTAAACACTATATCCGTGACTTGAGCACGTTAGATAAAGAGGAGATAGCTATTGGAATTGTCTTGACTCTTTCTGCAGGTGTCATTACAGCTGTCATTTACTATTTCTCATTCTCTGGTAATAAAAATAATAATAAAAAAAAAAACAATAAAAAAAAACAATAAAAAAGTTTAGATCAAGAGATCTAACAAAGAGAATAATAGGAAAAGGAAAAAACCAAATAAAGAGTAGAGAAATAAGTAGAGAAATCGAGAGTAAAGATGTCAAAGAAAAAGTAAAGAGCAGAGAAGTAAAGAGTAGAGAAGTAAAGAGCAGAGAAGTAAAGAGCAGAGATATAAAAAGTGATAAAAAAGACAAAGAAGGTTAGTTTTTTTTTTTTTTTTTTTTTTTTTTTCTTAGTCCCTAAAAGAAAAAATAACACTGTTTTCTAGTAATTCAAACAAAACCTGCAGAGAACAAAAAAACAGACAAGTCTGTTGTTGTGGTACAAGTAAGGAATTTTTTTTTTTGTGTGCTCTCCCCACTGATTTAAGAATAGGAGCCATTTTTAGCAAACTACGATGCAACCACAGCTTCTGTTCTTTTGAACAGCCAAGAATATGTTGCTTCTTTACCCACACCCTTTTTAGCTCATTATGAAGCTGCTACAGCATCCAGTCTTTTGACTGCTGGTGACTATATTGCATCCCTGCCAAGACCTGGTAAACCATTTTTGGCTCACTACGAAGCCACGACGGCCAATGGTCTACTTGAATCACAAGCTTATGTTGAAGCCATGCCAAGATACGTGGAACCCTTTTTGGTTGACTACGAAGCTACTACCGCCTCTTGTCTGTTGACTGCCTCAGAATATATCGCATCGATGCCCAAACCAGCATCACCCTTCCTTGCCGAATACGAAGCATCGACCGCTGCCGGTTTACAACAGGCTCGTGAATACATCCAAAATCTACCTGTGGTGAAATCCAACCCCCCCAAGCCATTTTTGGCGGACTATGAAGCCACGACAGCGTCTGGTTTGTTAGCAGCCGACGACTATCTGAGTCGGTTACCCAAGCCCTTTTTGGCACGATTCGAGGCCACTCAAGCCAGTAGTCTACTAGAAGCACAAGAATATATTGACCAGCTACCCAAGCCCTTTTTGGCACAATTTGAGGCCACACAGGCCAGTGGAATTTTGGAAGCGAACGAATACATTAGCCAGCTGCCCAAACCCTTTTTGGCAAAGTATGAGGCCACCAGTGCCCAGAGTTTATTAGCCTCGCAAGAATATATGGCTCAGATGAAGAGAGAGATCCAGATTGAAAGGCACTCTGATCTGCTTCCAAGATCCTTTTCTGCGTCAGCTAGTCCCTTCCAGCCTAGTCATCTCAAGATACCCCAACTGAATCTGTTCTCTCACCCCGATTCACCACCCGATTCTGAACCTGAGACAGTGGTAGATGACACGGTGTTTGTGATGGCCAACTCCTTTATACCTTACGATGAGAAGGCATGGGCTCGTGCAGAAAAGATTCAAAAACAATCACAGAATCATTTCCCAAAGATGAAATCACGCTGTAATTATTGGCCCAATTGTACCAACAAACATTGTAAATATTGGCACCCGATCAAGGATTGTAGAATGGGTCAAGAGTGTACCTTTAAAGAACGCTGTATGTTTCTTCATCCTGCTGATTATGGTGTTCAGCGCAAAAAGAAACCACAAAAACAAACAAAAAGAACTGTGAGCAGTGTGTTTTAATAATAATAATAGTAATCTTTAATAAACAGTATCAAAAAAAAAAAAAAAAAAAAAAAAGAAAGAAAAAAAAAAAGCTATTCTGATTTCATGGTTTTACAAAATTCTTCAATCTTTTCTTTTTCTTCATCAGTTACAGGACCACTGTTTTGGATTAGGGCTTGGAGTTCAACAATGTATTGTTCAATGGTATCAAAGGTAGGTGCTGGAGAAAGAACGTTGAGTCCACCAAGAACATCCGTCACTGCCTTTTTAAAACCAATCATTCTCTTCTTTTCATCTCTTGATCGGTTAAATTGGTCTGTCATGTAGTGAAATGAACGCGTCATCGTTTCTAGTTCTTCTCTCAATTTTTCTATTTCGTCGCCTGTAGACCTCCTCTGAACAGTATCGGTATCAAAAAAGGATTGGCTCGAGATGCTGGGTGTGGTGGGTTGTGAGCTGGTCTGTATCGCCCATCTGGGGCGCGAGGCGTTCTTTTCGGGTCGGCCTAAGCTAGGTTTCACGGATATCTGTCCGTCATTTCGAGTCAAGATCGCAGGTCGTTCTGGTCTCTTTTCTGCTGGTCTCTTATCCACCGGACTGGAGGGACCACTACCACTCATGCTGCTGTTACTGCTACTTGGCTTAAAAGTGGGTTTTGGGGGCAATGTGAGAGGCGTTTTGATATGAGAATTCACCTTGGGCGATCTTTGGCTGTCTAGGCTAGATCGATCCGCCATTTTCTGTTTCTTTGCTCCGGCCATAAACTTATAGGGTCCGCCTGCAAACTTGGGTTTCTTTGATGTGCCCATATCATCATCGTCTTCATCTGAACTAGACTTGGCTATTGATCTCTTTGAGTTCTCTGGTCCGCTTCTGGGCGGTTCTTCCATCACTACATCCTCTTCATCTGACTCATCGCTTTCACTGGCTTCATCGGATGAAGAAGAGTCCTGTAAGGAGCCAGGAACAAGACGACGTCGAATATTAGATTGCTTTTTGATGGGAGAAGTCGGTTGATGTTGATCACATTTGGTTTTATACTGAAGAGGTTTATCAATGGCTGGTGTAATCAATCCATTGTTGATACCACATGTTACATGAAAAGCACTATAAAATAACATAATCATTATTTAATCTAATCATTTATAAGCACTTACTTTGAACAATCCGTTTCTTCACATTCGATACATAAACCTCTTGATTTTTTACAAAAAATACAAGTCTATTTTGGAATTATTATTGCTGCGTATTTTTTTTTTTTTTTTTTTTTTTTTTCAATTTTGTTTACCTTTTGATTTAATAATCTTTTATTAAATGAATAAGGCTCAAGATCACTCATAATTTCCTTATTCCATGTAGCACACACCACATGCATAAAATCACCAAATGTTACTGTATGTTTTGCAGCACCTGTTTCTGTTGGACAGCAAACTATTTTCTTTCAAAAACATTCAATTTTTTTTTTTTTTTTTTTTTTATAGCTTACAACTGGTTTATTTTTTATTTTATTATCACATCGTTGACAAAACCAATCGTCTTCTGGTACTTCATCCACTTTATAACACACTACGCAAAAACAAAAATTCGCGTTTATAAAATTATGTATATTTGTGTGTTTTTTTTTTTTTTTTTTTTTTTTTTTTTTTTTTTTTTTTACTTACTCTTGTGTACAGGCAAATTACAATCTAAAGAACTCGGTTAGTTGAAAGAAAAACGAAAAATAACTTACCTTCACCATCACAAAAGATAATAGGATTTTTTTTGGATGATTTGTCCCCATTACAAATATCACAAGCATCCTAATTTATCATTAGATTCATGTATACGACTTTTGTATTTTTTATTATGTCGTATACCTCGTCTGATGACATTCTGGTTTTTTTTTTTTTTTTTTTTTTTCTTGTAAGAAAGAAAGGACTGCATAATTAATTGTGAGGAGGGGGTCCTTTTTATACTCCCAGTTTTTTTTTTTTTTTTTTTTTTTTTAACCTGTGACAGTTTTATGAACTTTTTTTTTTTTTTGGAGAGTCTTTAAGCCAATTTTTTTTTCTGATGTTGGTGCAACAATTTTTTTTTAACAAATCGAAACAAGAATTATCATCAAAATCGTAAGATTTGAAATTAGATATCAATAGATATAGTAGCCCCTAAAGAGATTCTTTTATTGCATCTCATCATATATCATATGGATTTTCTCCATTTATCAAAGCTGGTATATTTAATGTTAATTGAAAAAAAAAAAAAAAAAAAAAAAAAACAGGTCCTGAGTTTCGAGGAACAAATGAATAAGGTTTACTTATTCAGTCACGAAATGACGTATAACAGCTTGTTCAGCCGATAAGCCTTCTTTGCAAGTCTGTGCACACGTGCCCTCCTTTTTTATTGTTCTAGATACGGTTGGGTCACACTTCTTTTTCATAACAAAAAGATTTTAAAAATGAGTACAAAAGAATATACGATGGATATTGAAGAAGCTGGCTCTATTTTGATGTCTTTGGCCAATAGTAATGTAAAGTAAAACTTGCTCTATTTTTCATGAACTCATAACATTTATTAAAAAAAAAAAAGCCAAAAAGGGATTCAATGTCTATTAGGAATTTAATTGGCAAAGGTACTTTTTTTTTTTTTTTTTTTTTTTTTACTCATCTTTCATTATTAGACACTGTAAACAACTCCTTCTAGAAAAATCATTTTTAATTTTTTTTTTTTTTTTTAGAAGCTTTCTACTGAAATGCCTCCTAAATCATTACAAGGTATACACAACTTAAAAAGGTTGATAACTGACTCCTACAAGTACCTCAACTTAAACAGAAGGTTAAGAGGAGTTTAATTCATGTTCACCTAAGTTACAAAATTCACTCTCATAAAATACGAATGCAACAAAAAGTAAGCTTACTTTAACCTGATTATCTTAACCCATTACATAGTATTTAGTAAACAATTCTTCTTATCAGTCTGTTCCATATCATTACAAAGACACCATAGTTCAATAAACATGATGACATAATCGGGGTTACAATCCTTTTTTTTTTATTTTCTAATTTTTTTTTTTTTCTGCTCTTTCCTGCACTTCACTCTTTAGTTTAATCATGTCAAAATCCCTAGATACAACTTCAAAAAAGACAGCAGGACCCAGTAAACTCTCTGCGATTTCTAAACAAGTTTTAAAAACAAATCCAATTCCTCAATTGGTCAAACCCACGCCATCGTCATCCAGTCCTGTTCTTCCCACTCTGGAAAGTCTTCGAGGCAAGGCCACTCAACCTCTTCGAAGCACCAAAGTCTCACAAAAGCTCGTATTATTCCCACCATCTGATGCATCCGAAGCAATGCAATCCACACTTCCCGTGGACAACCAAGACATTTCAGTCGACCGTCGACCCTCTACTGAATCCTACGAATGGCCCTCGTCTACCGTCGCAGGTGGTTTGGCACTACCGATCGAATGGACTTTTGATTCTCGTACACCTGCCGAACGGCTCAACAAGGATGAAAGAGACCTGGCTGGTCTACCCCGCGCCGCCGCTTATTGTACAGGCGAAGGCTACGATCTCACTCGCCTTCGTCCCTTTTTGAGAGAACACCATCGGGTAGCTCCTAGACTCTATGATGAATGCCTTTATGCCGCTTATCATTTCCCATTGAGAACGTTGCGTCCGGACAAGGAAAATT
>JNDS01003434.1:37500-46695 GCA_000697035.1 Rhizopus stolonifer B9770
GAGGACAAATCAGTTAAGATGAACGCTTGGTATCACGGGAATGTTTTAGTGAACAAATTGTATGATATAACGTCAAATACTAATAATTCATTGGCGTTCACTTTAAAGAATTGCTATATTCTTAACTTCATTTATTTCATAAATCAGCTCTTCATTCTCAAAATCTATAGAAAGTTGGTCTTTGTTATTGCTTCCATCTGTCTTCTTTAAAGCATCACTTTAAAACTATACAATAAAGGTAATTTACATTCAATTAAATTCCTGGTACCTTTAATCTGTAGATGTCAATAATCCTATTAGAACTTCTTAAGGTCACTGCTTTTTTTTTTTTTTTTTTTTTTTTTTTTTTTTTGAGGTGATGGACATTGAGTTTACCCAGCCGTTTGTTTTATGTATATATAAATTGAGAACATTCAAAATAAGCTTGATGGCCTCAACCATTAACTTTAACATATAAATTTATTCCATTACAAGGTCATTCTTGAAACTTGTTACATGTATCTATGATGTGTCTTGGTATGTCATCTTTATGATTGTAGCTTGTCTTTTGGGTAATAATGCAGTAAAAGATTATATCGAAGACTGAGAGGGGTTGTTTTCATGTTCTCGGTGATATATTTCCCCTTAAAAGGAACTTTCCTATCTTAGACCCTGGATGTTTTTATGTTTTTTTTTTTTTATAAAAAAAAGGGGGGGGGGAGGGAGGAGAGGGGCATTGGCTCTGACTTTCCTGGTAAACTTACTCATACCAACAATCACAAAGCCAATATTCCTTTCGTTTTATATTTTCTTGATTAATAGAGAATTATTCGTTTTCATTGAACTTTCTATACTTCTAGTCATCTGAAATATCAAACTTTAATATTTCCGACTGTCCAGAAATCCAAGCTTGACTGAGAATGAAATAAATGGACATGGTGAAAAAAAATTGTGCGATATCAATTTTAATTTTTTTTTTCCTCTTATTTTTACCCAAAAAAAAAAAGCCTCCCCTTTTTTTACAGTTTTATTTAAAGGTAAAGTGTGTTTACAAAAAAAAAAAAAAAAAAAAAAAAAAGGGGAAAAAATATTTGTTTTCATTCCCTTTTTTTTTTTTAAAAAAAAAAAAATAGCCGAGGTTTAATGTTTTCTTTTTTCTTTTTTTTATAATTGCAGATCAAGAGCAACAACACACAAATCATTAAGCAAGTAAATTCAGGTATGACGCCGAATGACGATGCGTCCTTTAATAACACCCATTCTTTTCAAGTATTGGACAAGACACACTTAACTCCAACTCATCCTTCTTCAAAAGTGAATGTTGTTCAAGTTACTTCCACTGCAAATACTTCACAAGAAATGTGGGATAGAATGAAACAAGACACAAACGAACCAGAACGGCAAGAGGAAGAGGAACAGCAGCAGGCTATTGTGGTCAAGACAAGTATGTTTGAATTTCGTTTTGAGTTTGGTTCAAAAAGACCACCAAGAGCCACTGCAGAGGACTATTATTCAGAAAAGGAAGAGGACGAGATCCTGGATATAGAAAAGGAGGATGATTTGTCAGAGAACCAAGAGGGCCGTTTATCGGAGGATCATATTGCAGATTATGAAGATTCGATCCTATCGGAAGATTCTTATTCCAAAAAAGAATTTATAGAGACAATTGATACCGAACAACTCCCTTCGGCTACTGCGGATGCCATGGAAACATACGAAAATATAGTAGAAAACATTTACATTGGATCAGCCACAGGAAGGTCTATGGCAGAGGAATCTATGCCATGTGAATGTAAATATGATCCGGATTTTGATGATCCTTCTGAAGCTTGTGGAGATGATAGTGCCTGTATTAATCGTATGATGTTTATGGAATGTATCGCTCAAGATTGTCCATGTGGTAGATTGTGTAGAAATAGGCGCTTTCAACTAGGACAATATGCTAGAGTAGATGTCATTCGAACAGAAAAGAAAGGCTACGGACTAAGGGCACTTACCGATTTACCAAAGTAAACAAAACAAAAAAAAAAAAAAAAAAAAATTAATTACCCTTGTGACTCATGCATTTATTAGTAATTCCTTTATTATGGAATACATTGGGGAAGTCATTACTCAAAACGAATTTTTGCACCGTACTAGAAAATACGATATTCAAGGGTTTAAGCATTATTATTTTATGACACTCAAGAGTGATGAAGTTATCGATGCTACCAAAAAAGGATGTTTAGCCAGATTCATGAACCACTCGTGTCGTCCCAACTGTGTCACTCAAAAATGGGTGATTGGTAAAAAGATGAGAATTGGTATATTCACAAGCCGAAGCATCAAGGCAGGTGAAGAGCTGACCTTTGATTATAAATTTGAACGATATGGCGCTGTAGCACAAAGGTGTTTTTGTGGTGAGGCAAGCTGCAAAGGGTTCATTGGAGCAACGAACGAACATGTCGAGGAAGAAATCTTGACAGACACAGACAGCTCTTCAGAAGATGATGAAGAAGTGGATATCGAAACAGCTCAGCCATTACAAGATACCGACAAAGTTCAAACATTTGTAAAAAAGATGCTCAACTCAGTTGGAAACGACAAATTGGTCAATAAGCTTTTGATGCGCTTAAAGTTGACAAATCCAAACAATTCGCACGGGAGAGATATTTTGAAAATGATCATCCGGTTACATGGGCTTCGAATGTTAAAGTTTTGGTTGGGCGAATGGAAGCATAATGAGACGATTGTGTACAAAACAATGGAGGTATTAGATCAGCTACCTCTTAAGCATCGAAATGGTCTGGAAGACTGCAAACTGTTGGAGGCAGTGGAAAGATTTACACAACATGAAAATACAGATATTTGTCAATTGGCAACGCATCTAACCTATAAATGGAATCAACTTAAATGTGTTTACCGTATTCCTAAAAGACATCACGTGGAAATAGAAGATAGTCCAGCGTCTAGCCCAGACGATGCTATTTCTATGGATACCTCATCTGTGACTGATGCCTCCGTCACAATGGATATTTCTCCCATACTTGAAGCCATGGACACAATGGATGAGATGGATGGGATTGATGAGTTGGATACGGAAAATGCGATGGATATATCACTTTCTGATGCTGAGTCTATCACTCCTATCAAGACTTCAAAGAAAAATCAGCATCTACGAAAGAAGAGCAAAGTTGAGTCCAGTAGAGATTTTTTCGATCCAGATGATGATTATTATGAATACATTCCATTAACTATAACCGCTGAAGAGCTGATAAAGACAATGTATTATCCATTACTACCAAGCCATATACCCACCGGATCTATCAAAGACAACACTACTCCAAAAAATCCCACGGGAATCATCGAAACAAACGCCACTGCAAAAAAACCCATTGGAGCCATTGAAACAAACGCCATCAAAAACAACGCTACTGTAAAGAACCCTATTGGAACCATCAAAAACAACACTGTAAAGAATCCGGCAGGACCCATAAAAAACAACACTACTGTAAAAGATCAACACGATATGTATGATTATTACAATTATTACTACTATTATTATTATAATTACTATTGTCCGACGCAAGAACAAACCCCATTACCTGCAAACTGGCAATTGGTCATGAATGAAGATGGGTCAGGCTATTATTACAATACGCTTACTCAAAAATCACAGTGGGAGGTACCCCGAGAAGAAGAGCAAAAGCATCCTACCCCTTCTGATTCTCCTCCACTTCCTCTTCTACCGCCACCTCCTATACTTTCTCCTCCTCCTCCTCCTCCTCCTCCTCCACCTGTCCTTTCGTCCTCTCCTTTGTCACATCTTACAGCTGGAAAACTAGCAACACCTACCGCAAGCATAACTGAAGAAGAAGGCCTAAGTGAGATTGAGTTGAAAGTTAAGATTGGAAAAGTAGTTACGAAATATTTAAGCTTGACAAACCAGCTGTCTCTATGGAAAGGAGATAAAGATTTGTTTAAAGAAATGGCGAGAAAGGTAACCAATTTTTTTTTTAAAAAAAAAAAAAAGAAAAAAAAGAAAAGTACGAGAAGAAGTGTAATTAACATATGTTTAGATGACACATTATATTGTGGATAAAGAAGTAAAGTCTGGCCGAAAGATTAAAGAACTGGACGGTAACTTCCGTGTAAAGATTGAAAAGTTTATCGATACCTTTAAACAATTGTAAATAAATTCAAAGTTAAAAGTGATAACATTGTATGATTGGCTCTAAAAAAATACAATAGAAAAAAAAAAAGTTTGATTGGCATTTTTTTTTTTTTTCTATTTTTCTCTTTAAGAAGCAAAAACTAAAAGCAACCACTTTTTTTCCCACTTTTTATTATTTTTCTCTCTTTTTTTTTTTTCTTTACCACAATAGAACTTTCTATTATTACTATACCTTTTTACGTGAGCAAGTTGGATAATGACATTTCTTAATCAACCATCATGCAGTCCAATATTGAATCAAAGTTAAATAAAAACCAAAACGTACAACAAAATAACGGAGGCCGAAGAAGACGCCCGAGAAATAGAAGAAAACAAACACAATCAACTCAAGATAAAAGAGAAGAGGTTGTGTTGGATAGAGAGTCTGTGCTTAATTTAAACGATCTTTCAAGGTAGGCAAAAAAAAAAAAAAAAAAGAGTTCACTTTCATCTAGTTAAGCTAACATTACTTCATCTCTTCGTCTCAAAGTGAAGCTCATGCCTTAGAGAAGCAATTGAGCGAGCTTCAAAAGCAACTAAAGCTCAATTATTCCAATGTGCCAAACAAAGAGAAAGGTCGCGCAGCCATTGCTATTGCCAATGAACAAATAACTGCGACAGAAGACGAGATAGATTATGTTCGTCAAAGGTAAGAACCGGCTGTTACTTTTTTTTTTTTTTTTTTAAAAAAAAACAAACTTGGAATTAGCTTAAAAAAAGCCTATCGACAAATTCTTGATACCGACTTGACTTTTGCCATTAATTATCACATTGAAGATAAAATATGGAGATATATTTTTTATGCAGACATTGAGGGTATCCGTAGTAAACTACGTCATAAACCAGAAGATGGTGAATTAGAAAAGAAACTTTTGTTGCGCATCGAATCCGCTTTTAAATTCTACCGAGAACTTAACAGTAAAATTAAATCAAAGCACCATGTTGAAGATACGAAAGTATTTGGTATTGAACAGTTCAAGCAGCAAGACAATGAAAAGTTGGGACATTTACTGCAATTCAATTATATCTGTCTCGGTGATCTTTCTCGTTATCATGCTCAACAAGCTATGCAGAGCAAAAACAAAAAGTACCGAGAATATTGGGAGTTGGCCAAGACTTGTTATCTCAAGGCGGTTGACGTGCTTCGATTGAGCGGAAAGCCTTACAATCAGTTGGCTCTTGTGTCAATATCAAATGGGAATGCGATTGATGTTGTTTGGTATTATTGCATGAGGTAAAATTAAAAAAAGAAAAGAAAAGAACGTGATAAATGGGTAGAATCCTTATGTATTTTATAGTCTAGCAGTAAAGATGCCTTCAACAGTTGCTAGAGACAATTTGAATTCATTCTATTCGAGATTGAAACCCAATTCAGCAAAGTCCGTAACAGACCAAACGCCCATTCACTTGATATCCCAGTTTGTTGAATCTTTCTTGTACATGCATAAAACCATCATGTTTCCTCAGACCGAAGAAAACGAAGGATTTCCAGATATCTTGCCTATTACGGATAAGCTTGGCCAGGCTATCCATGACGTTGCAGTAAATCAAGACGAAAAGACCAGCATAATTCTTCATATACTCAAAACGACGCTTACACGCACAATCACTATTTCTTTGATTTCCATCTGGATTGCCGGTGAGAAACTTAAAGATAAAGCCAACTACGCTTTACGTCCCCAAATTCTCTCTTCACAGGTATACCTGTATACCTTTGTCTTTTCACTTTTGAAAAGCACCTATCGATTTTCAAAAGAAGCATTTGAAAAGATGCAAGACAAGTCTCTGGTGTCTGTTATTGACGATATCTTACTTCAAGGCCTCGGTATCTGGTCCGTCTTTATTTCGACCAACCTAAATGGGTTGTCACAACAATGCTCAACCTTATCCAGTAGACATAGAGATACAGAAAAGAAGGCGTTGATTAACGCTGTTCAATCTCTGGTCTCCCTCCTGGTCAGTCATCCCTCCTTTCCCGATCCTGTCTTGAACACATTACCATCTACGTTTCCAATTTCAGAAGATTTGTATCTTTTGGGTCTTGTTCCATTGATTTCGTTTCATCAAACAGTTGATTTTTTCAAGGAAAAGGTCTATGAATCTGAACAAAATACAGAAGCAAAGAGACAAGTACGCTGGGGAAGAGTAAGAGAGATGATCAAGAAAATGGCCGATTCTACTGTATGCAAAATATATATATATATATATATAAGCGACTAACTGACTAACTGACTGATTTTTACGTGTAGGCATTCGAGTTTATACATTACAACCAAAGTGAGCATAACTATAGTATTGTGGATGAAAATGCAAAGGTAATTTACATATACATATATATATATATATATATATATATAAAGCAAGTTTAACTAAATATTGTGTAAAGCGTCAACAGCAAAACCGATTTATGAAAGCATTGGCTACTCAGCGTTTGATCGAGCAAGTGTCTTCTTTAGAGAAGAATGTGACACGCTTGTCATTACCTTTACCTTCCGTAAAGGTTGATGATGTACCAAAGGAAGTATATCTCTGTGTGGTGGATGTTACCGTGTTTTTGGATGGGCTTTCCAAGGTTAAAAAATGGGCTAATCAATCTGTTGGGCAAAGTTCTCTGGAGATAATTGTGCCTCTTGAAGGTTTGTAAATAGCAAACACTTTATGTATAATAATCGCTTTTTAAAATACTAGTTATTGACTTATTGGATGATTACAAAAAGGGGGGTTCACACATGAATATACAAGCAAGAGAGTCAAACCGTTATTTGGATGAAAAATTGCTAGCATCAAAGGTGAAGGAAACCGTAAATGGCTCTAGTCTTCGTACACAGAAAATTGACGAGAAATTATCTAATTGGAGCTATGCCAAAGATTATTGGATTGGAGAAGAAAGCAACCCTAGCAAGTTGGATGATATGATTTTATCTGAACATGAACGAAACGAAAGCAGTGATGACGATGACGATGCAGTATCTATTGCAAGTGAAAGCAGCTCGGGCAGTAGTATCTTAGCACCAAAGTCGAGGAGAACAAGAGATGAATTGTCTGATATTGAATCGTCGGATGAGGAAGAAGATGAAGAAGAGGAAGAAGAGGAAGAAGTATATGATTATGCAGATTTAGAAAATGAAGAGGATTCATACGATGAAAGTTTTACTTTCGACGATGTTCCAAAAAAATATCAACAACTTCTCAGTTGTTTGTTATTCTTCCACAAGCAACAAGTACAAAGTGGGCATCAACCAGAAAGGCTTGTCTTGGTTACGAACGACGAAGATCTGGCTTTTTGGGCGGAATTATTTGGTGATTTAATGACAGGAAATAGATTGTTAGTCAAAACAGTCAACGATTGGGACAAATTGATTTCGAAGGCTGACTTTGAGGAGTCATTCAAACACATACGGAAACATCGATGAAATGAATCTCAAGAACGTTTGCTTTTATTTTTTTTTTTATAAAATATTTGCTTATTGCTTCTTGGCGGCCTTGACAGCAGAGGCGAGGGCAAAACGACGCTATAATAAATCATCATGGGTTAACACACAAACACTTTAATTTTTTCTCTCTAATTACCTTGTTCTTCAACTTGTTGAGCTTGAAACGGTCGAAATCAGTCAAAGAGGCACGAACCTTACGTTGTTCAATCTTTTGAGACCAAGCAGTCTTGGCCCAAGCGGCAGCAACATCGTTCTTGGCCAAAGCCTTCTTGAGGGCAGCTTGACCAACACCGCGAGGAAGGTTCTTGATGACAATAGGAGTCAAAACCAAACGGGTGAAAGAGAAAGCCTTACGGGTGACACCGGTGGTGGGACCATCAATAAGGGCCTATTACAAAAATCCGCTATTTAGTCCACTATATCTTTTAGGCGTTGCTAAATAAAAAAAACTTACACGGTTGTGATCAACAATGTCAATGATGACAGCTAATTTACCGGCATCAGCACCGTGGTTAACGAGGACAACACGGCCAACTTCGACTTGACGCTTAAAAGAACCTTGCTATGTAAGGAATTTCGTTAATTATACATTCTAATGTCATTCTTCTGTCTCCCCCTCCCCTCCTCTTCCCCTCTCCCTCATCTTTGGTCTTTTTTTTTTTTAATCTTTTCTTCTGACCCATCTCTCTTTTTAACACATCCATTACACCCCCCTCTCTTTTTTTCTCTTTTATTATTATGTTGGATTGATACGTACAACCATTGTTATGGATTATATAGTCAGAGAAAGAACGGTTGATTGTCTCAACTTATGGGTACATTTACACGCAGAGAAAAGCTTCCCCGAGACGCATCTGAGATTGAAAAGTCCGATGGTCAAGAAAAAGACATGTCCGGTCATGTGGCTTAGACATGAAAATTGAAGAACGTCTTCAGGCTTACGATCCCTTACAGTAAAGCAAGGCTTCTATGTTATTCTTTTGAAAGAGTTAAATATCTATTCGTTTGATATCCAAGGGCAGGAAGAAGGTATGAGCCGTAAACTTTTATTGTCAACAGTTTTTGTGTATAGATTAAATCTCAGAACTTTTTGCTTTTATCCAAAAACTATATCGTTGTATCATTAAATTGCTTTGATACTGAGAGAGTGTATGAAGTCAATATTACAAAAATGGAAATAAAATTAGTACCTTAAATGACAATAAATATATTTTCTACTTACCACGAAGATATTCAAGCCGCACAGGCGGCGAAGCCAACAAGGTGCACCATTTTCAGATGACCGAGGGCGAAAAGATAAGTATGATTATTACTGTTTGGAAAAAGGAGGAAGGGGTTTCCTCAGCAGAGCCTGTGCCATAGCGGAGATCCCAATTGCTGTTGCAGACAGCACATCTCAATTGTTTGTTGCCCAGCCATGTTTAAATGCTTCACAGTTTGTGTTCAAACAACGGACAGTTCCAAGAGAGATGGATTCGTCCGATGTTCGACTGTGAGCGATAGGGAAATAGCAATATACACATAGCTGGGAAGTCATATGCTCGTCTGTTATCATTGTCACGGCATATCTTTTATGTATTCTTGGAAGCC
>JNDS01003436.1:0-24208 GCA_000697035.1 Rhizopus stolonifer B9770
AAGAATCTCCTATGAACTCCCTACGTTTAAACAATTAAAGACTGAGATTAAAAAAAAAAAAAAAAAAAAGCAAGTTTTTGTTTATGCGCCGATCGTCCATCATTTCTTCTGTCATTCACCCCCTATATATAAACTGTTTATTTCTCTCTCTCTCTTTTTTTTTTTTTTTTTTTTTTGTATATATAAATACATACTTCTCTTACTCTTACTCTCGTTATGTCACAATCTACTGATACAAATGTATAATTATATATTAAAAACAAGTGGGTTAATTTGCTATTAAATAGCTTCGTATATTTAGCCCAGTCATTTTATTTCATGATAACCAAAAAAGTGATCATCAACTGATTGAAACCAAAAGAACCCAAGTGAATGCGATGTTGAGATCAAATGGACAATTCTGGAGTAGTATTATACTCAGCACACGCTATTCACCACAACCACCTTCTTCGCCTTCCTCTTCCTCATTATCAGAATCCATGCAAACAGAATATCCAAAGAAGAAAAAGAAGAGAGGAAATCTACCAAAGGATGTGACAGCTGTCCTGAAGGACTGGTTACAAGAACATTCTGGACATCCTTATCCCACAGAAGAAGAAAAAAAGTTGTTGGTTGAAAAAACAATGCTTTCTTTAAATCAGATCAGTAATTGGTTTATTAATGCTCGGAGACGTTTATTGCCTACCTTATTGGCTGATCCTTTATTAAAAAGAAGAAAAAAATCAAGGTAAATCTTTTTTTTTTTTTTTTTTTTTTTTTTTTTTTTTTTTTTTTTTTTTTTTTTTTTTTTTTTTTTTTTTTTTTATACAAAAAAACAATTCATCATTTTTTCTGTAGAAAAGCGTAAAAAAAATATTTATAAAAATAAAAGTGTAGATAATTGTACAACAAGAACTTTCCCAAAAAAAAAAAATAAAAATAAAAATAAAAAATAAAAAAAAAACAGTTTCATATTATGGTTCCCATTGGGAAACTTGGTCCGAGTAAGAAAAGATGTATATTTGATTGGATGGTGCCACAATCACTGTGGAATGATTTCCTTTTTTGTATTTTTATTTAGTATGTCTTTGAGCTCTGTATGTTTGTTACGCAATGAATTGTTTTGTTTTATTTTGAAACTTTTTTTTTTTTTTTGAGGGGAAGAAGTATAGTTTTATATACACACAACAACAATCATTGAAGCAAGGTATTTATTTATAAATATTTCATTACATGTACGACGTTACATTCCATTTACAAACAGTGTTTAAAATATTACTCTCGCTTTGGATCCTATCAAGTTGAACATACTATTTGTTTAATTGGATCCAGTATCTTTTATATATAAAAAAAAAAAAAAAAAAAAAAAAAAAAAACTTTGGGCTGTTTCAATGTGTTCGTGGTTATTAGAATCCTATCATATTTTACTTTATCATACTTTGTGATCAGAGAAGAACGTGGTGTAGTAAAAAAGAAATTCCAAACAATCCTTATTTTTTTTTTTTTTTTTGGTTCAAAAATACCTGCTTCACATAAGAAATTGCCATAGTCATTTTATCACTCTCGTAAATATACTTGAGCCAAGTGAAAAGTGGAAATATAATATGAAATCTGGTAATTCCTTATTCATTTGTTATTAAATCATTGTTGATCTGAGAAAAATACCACTTGTTTTTGGATGGTTTTTTATTCTCAAAAGCAAAGGCATCTACTTGCATGAGAGAGGTTTCTTACACAATCTGCTTTTTTTTTTCTTCTTCTTATGGCTATAGTGAGGTCTATGGCTACTTTGAAGATCATCGATTCGGGCTACCTACGTTGTATAACAAGTTTTACTAGAGTCCCATAAGATTTTCGGATCCCCCCCCTTTTTTTTTTATTAGATTACTTACTTTATTAAATACTTGCTTAAAAAAAAATGTCAAAATATTGAATACGGATGATGAATTAACAGCACCAATAATAATATGTTTTTCCGTAAAGACTCGCTCGAGCCATTATCAAATTTGACTCGCGATGATTGAAAAAGTATTATTTCTTTTGATTATACTTGAATTTATCTTTCCCTATATGTATATATAATATTCATGTCTATGATTAACCTCATTATATCAGTAACTATCAAACATTTAAGCAATTCAAAAAAAAAAAAAAACAGGAATTTTAAATAAATAAGCTGCGTTTGTTATTCCCCCCCCCTCCCATCAAAATATACATATAACTTACAGAGGGGCAGATCTCTCAACAGAAAGTTAGTTTCTATTTAAACAAGTCCTCAGTAATGTCAATCTGTCCAAAAAGACAAAGCAAAACGCCACTTATTTCAGAATGGACAAAATTTACCAATTGCACTAAATGGTAGTACAACATTCAATCTTTCTCCGTTTAAGCCAACGATGCCCGAGATAAAGAACTAATCTATTCCAAATCATCTTTTGGAAACAATAAACGAATCAATTGTTCGAATCTTTCTTCTTTTTTTGGGGAATCTACTTGTGGGAGAAGATCTCTCTCTCTTTTTTTTTTTCCCGTCATCACGGTAATGTAACATTCTATTTCCTTTCAAATCATCTGATTACAACAAAACAAAACAAAAAGGCTTTACCGACTTATTGTTTTATAGCAAAACTTTATTTTACTTTTGCCAAGAAAAAAAAAAAAGAGTTCTTTTTGAACGTATCTTCCTAACGTCTTTTAATTCGTACTTATGTAAGGATAATGGCTTCTAAATTGGGATTTTTATTTGTATTTTGTTCAATATGTTTCTAGCAAGTAACACATGCAAATCTCAAAAAGGATCGATTTCCTTTTTTGTTTAAAGACTTTCCACTAGTGTCTTTTTTTTTCCGGATAAGAAGCCGCTAAAAAAAAAGGGGGGGGGGAGGAGGGAGGGAGAGGAGAGGAGAGGAGTATTGATAACAGCAGAGCCAATGAAACATTCAATGCACGGACCAAAAAAAAAAAAAAAAAAAAAAAACTCTTCTTGTATGTGCATTGTTACGGTGTCTTTCACAGAATAAAATTGTGGGATGATTGATAACAATTGTTCAAAGAAGGATTCGTAATACAAAAATTGTATTCTTTATAAAACAAAAAGGGGTGATGGTGTCAAGAAGTCAAATTCTAAATCTGGAATACACCAATTGGCTTAAAATAAAGTGTTTCAAAAAAAAGAAAAGAGGGAGGTTCCTTTTCTCTTACAATGAACTATGTACAACAATGCATAATTCGTAGGAACGATAAGGGATCATGAGCTCACCGATCTATTCTTTTTTTTTTTTTTTTTTATTATTGTTGCTCAATGGAAAAAGCGCGGGAAAAAGCGAGAAATTGTGGGTAAATGTGGTATCAGTAATTTTTTTTTTTTTTTCTTGTACTTCATTATTTCCTCTTTTTATCTTTATAATCAAGAGTTCCAGAATATAGATGAGTTTGAATGATTATTTGTAACACAAGGAACAGAGAGAGAGAAAGAGAGAGAGAGAGAGACA
Organism: Rhizopus stolonifer B9770; assembly: GCA_000697035.1. NCBI lineage: Eukaryota > Fungi > Mucoromycota > Mucoromycetes > Mucorales > Rhizopodaceae > Rhizopus > Rhizopus stolonifer. The sequence goes on from JNDS01003436.1 coordinate 3,471, forward strand.
GAGGTCTATCAATCGTATAAAAAGAAGAATAATTTATTTGTTTTTTTTTTTTTTTTTTTTTTTTTTTTTTTTTTTTTTTTCTTTCTTTCTTTTTAAACATATTTCTTCTTCTTTTTAATTTAATAATAATGGTCACTACTAGTACTACTACTTTAACATATAAAAAACGAATTGTCTTGAGACGTTCAATACCCTTTACTCCAGTTCTTGAAACACCAAAAAAGACAAGCAAAAAGACAGTGAGATTTAGTGATGAAAATCTAGAACAAGTTGTCTACTTTTACAAGACTCTGCCACCTAAATCAATCAATGACAAGAATCAAATATCAGCACACGACTATAGCCTATCTCGACCCAATTGGCCATCAAAGACCCGAGTGCTCTATAATGATCAAGATAGCAAGATTCGTATGGAACATGTAGAGTTAGCAGATGGCGATTATGATGCATCCAAGGGCTTTTTATTGGAGGGACGTTGTCGTGCTTTAAATATTTCTTATCAAAAACTGGTTTCAGTGCGTTATACATTTGATTTGTGGAGCACATTTGAAGAAACGGTCGGCTTATTCAAGGAATCCATTCCGAGCACATCCAACACTTGGGACCGATTTTCATTTTCTATTCCGATTCAACCCAAAGCACAAACAATCTATCTCGCATTGAAATATACTGTGAATGGTCAAGATTATTGGGATAATAACAATGGTTCAAACTATCAACTCATTCTCACGCCTCCTCAAAAAGAAGAACCCAAGTTACCCAAGCCTTCGTTATCCAAAAGATACGATTTCTCTGCTTCTCTCACTGCCGCTGCATCTCTACCTCCTCCTCCTCCTCCTTCTCCTCCTATCACTCCTCCCATCGATCAATATACCTCACCTATCTTTATTCAGGAAAAACCCATTCGTCCAGAGATGAGCTACACTGATTTCGTAAACAAATATTGCTTTTACAACTCTCATTCAAATTTACTCTACAGCACCTCTCCTTCTGCTGTCTTTACATAAAAAAAAATCATTTTTTAAATAAATATTCATTTGTACAGTTATTAATAATCTTTGTTACTCAAATCATTCTGGTTCAATAGAAAGAATTTTTTCTTTTTTCTTTTTTTTTTTTTTTTTTTTTTTTTTTTTTTTTTTTTTTTTTTTTTTTGCATAAAAAAGAAGTCGTACCAGACTTGTGGTTGGTAACGAACTTTACTAGACTTTTTTTTTTTTTTTTTTTTTTTTTTTTCAACCGAAAAAGTTGTTTGAATCATGTACTAATGTAACTTGTAGAACAAAGCTTATAATTCTCTCTCCCCCCAAAAAAATATACAATTATCTTGCATCATTTGTACGTTTTTTTTTTTTTTTTTTTTTTTTTTTTTTTTTTTTTTTTGTATTAAAACAAGTAATTTCCAACTCGGAAAATGAATCCGTTAAAGATAACAATTATCCTTTAGCTATCAAATTGTTTTAAAAAAAAAAAAAAAAAAAAAGGATAATATCAAAATGGTTTCATATAATTGAAAATTAAGATGGCGCTATATCTATCATGACACAAGAATTGTGAACAAAGCGGAAACACACACAATTTGTCCCTTTTGAATGGAATTATAAGAAAAAGATTTTATATACAATAATGAGAGTTTTTATAATACAAGGAAAGGAGAGAAAGAAAGAGAGAAAGAGGGGACTTTTTTTAAGTTTTAAAATCCTTGATCAAAGCTTTAACAGAATCAATCGTACCAAACACACAACCCACCACGCCCAAGAACAAAGTAAGGGCACAAAACGCGAGTTCATACCAAGCTTTGTTACGCACCCCCGTCAACTTGAGATAACAAAGGATAGGCAAGAGAAAGATAAGACCACAATTACCCAGAGATCCAATCAAACCCATAAAATCATCAAAAAATGGAATAAAGCAAGCCAAGACCACAAAAACAACCATCGTGCAAGATCGAATGATCGAACGCACCAACCATGCACCCCAAGATCCAAATCTTTCTTCCCTACAGCCAATAAATTGTTCGAATTCGAGAGAGAATGAGACACTGTAGATTGGAATCGCCAAAATGACATGAATCGTCATCACGATCGTTGACAGGAGCTTTCCTGTACCGTCAGGGAGTGAATTGTAGATCGGTGATTGTGTCGCGCTACCAAAGGACCAGTAACCAGTAACGGCCGTCATGAAATAAAGCCCGACACAGGTCGACAGTCCAGCAATAACGGCTCGTTTCCATTGATGAGGTCTTTTGAGTGCATGTTCTACATGAGGATAAGTGTTGTTGCCAGCAAAGGAAAAGGCAATGGTTGAAAGCGCGATGGGGAAACCATCCCAGATGACGGAATTATGTTCTACTGCGATCTCTGGATGAGCAAAGCGGTACATTGGGCTCTGAATAACCACCACAAAGACGGTCATCATGGTACAGACAGCGCCGATAGCAGAGACCACTGTGACCTCCTTTAGGGTTCTCATCACCAAGCCAGGGATCAAAAGAAAAGCGCCCCAGATGATGGTCCAGATCTTGTAGTTCAATTCACCCTTTGTACCAGCCAAGAGTGTCGTCATATTACTAGAGGCCAAGACGAGGTAAAGTGCGGGACAGCCAAACATGGTGAGAAGATGAAGAGTGGAGGCAATGACATAACCTAAGGTGCCAAAGGCCGCTGTTCCAACCGCCTTGAAATCATGGAGACGTTCACCTGGCTTGTAGTATAAACAACGAATGAGAACAATGCCTGAATAGACAGACATCACATAGGCCAGAATTAAGATCAATATACCAAGCCAGCCACCTTGAGCAAACGTCTTTGGGAGTCCAAGTGTACCTGTGCCAGCAACAATACATATAATATTAAAGTAAGCGGTTAAAAAGCTTCCATTTCCATGTCCAAATTCGTTTGTAATAGAAGTGATTTCTTCTTCAACACGATCAATTGTTGTTTGTTCGACTTTACTGATCTTGTCAGAACTTGCCAGGGATGCAGTATGATTTACTTGTGTCATTTCTTTTCTTTTCTTTTCTTTTCTTTTTTTTTTTTTAAAAAAAAAGACGTGTAAAACAAAGTAAGAAAAAAAAAAGAAGTACTCTACTTTATATATACCAAAAGCCATCTTGTGGGAAAGATCACTTTATTGAACAGTTGTCCTACTTTAATGAAGCTCCGTTTATCAAAGATATGCTTATCTTGAGTATGATATGGATTAGTAGTCGTCTTGAAGATATAAATCCAAACTGTAGAAACAAATCAAAAAGAACACACGTTCTTTGTAGAATTTAAAAGTAGATTTTGTTTTCTCTCAAGCCAAAAAAAAAAAAAAAAAAAAGGAGGGGAGGATTTCTAGCTTTTTTTTTTTCCTAACTTCTCAAAAAGGAAAATTACGAAAATTCTGGATTATCCATTTTTGTAACAGAGTATTTACACTAATAAATGGTATCTTCTAAACCACAAGATACATACAGGACATAAACATTAGTTATAAAGAGTGGTAAAGAGAAACGATAAAATATTCTGAAAGTGCTTTACATTCCTAAACGCTTTCTATTTTGGATGCTCTCAAAGTGTTCGCATAAATTTCTATGTTCCCTCCAAGTTTAGAAATATTTCGTACCTGCCTATATATGGAGCGATAAAGAAACTTGCATTATCAAAAGTTCACAATATTTTTTATTTTATTTTTTATATTACTCCAAAAGAAAACATCTAAACAGACAAAGAATAAAGCTTCTTTTTCTAACTTTATTTACCTTTCAACATACAAAGACAAAGAAATTAAATCCAAGTCGCCATTTTATTCCATAACTTTATGTTAATATATATATATATATATATATAAAGAATTGTATGCCAAGAATAAATTCATTTAGAATCACTTTTATTATAATATACAATCTTTGGAGAATGTTTCATAAAATTCTATCAAGCTCTTGTTGACTTTTCCCCTTTCTTCTTCTTTTTGTAGTTGTAGCACTCACAATGAAAGCACCCGCACTTGATTTACTATCAATTTTTTTTTTTTAACTTTATCAATTGTTTTTTTTTTTTTTTTTTTTTTTTTTTTTTTTTTTTTATGCTATCTCACTTATATAACCTTTAGATTTTCTCTTTGGAAATACCGTTATTATTTTAATATGGCTTTTAATTGATGCTTTTTGATAGCTTTAGATTGATTCGGTACTAAAGCTTCTTCATGGAACCTTTTATAAAGTTCTTTAATGAATTCTTGTGTATCTTTATGAGCCCTGATAATAATAATAATAATAATAAAGAATAGGTAAAGCTTACCGATTTTTCAAGAGTTTCAAAAAATTGCATTCAATATTATCTATATCATATACATCTTAATCTGTTCTTTGAGCTATATCAAAAAAAAAAAAAAAAAAACATGTGGTGTTTTGTAGTGTTCGACTAAAATAATTGTAATATTTGGATTCAAATAGTACCAGATTCAGTACGATAATAGTATACAATTTTTTTTTAAAAAAACATTTATAGTAATGGCTTTTTATTGGTAATTCAACTTGACCCTTACAAGTATGTTATGTTTCTCTTCTTGAAGATTAATTCACGGGCGCGTTTATAAGCCATAACATTTTGTAACTTTATTTTAAAGTAGTTCATCCCAATTCTTAGTTGGGACCATTCATATTTTAATCTTCGAGCACGGTACCGATATTAGGAGTGTATGATTCGGAATACGCTTAACACAGACTTTTTGATAATGTGCCTTGATAGTGCGCATAACTCTACTCTTGTTTTTTTTTTTTTTTTTTTTAAAAAAAAAAATTGCTTCTTTTATTCTCATGATTTCCAACTACTTTCTAAATACTGACATGAATCAATGGTCCTTAGAGGCTACATTACATACGCGGATTATTACGCACATTTAAAAAAAAAAAATGGCCAACATAAGTGAAACAGAGAACCACGAAAAAAAGCTACAGCAGCAATACATAGATATATACATATTTTAAGAGATTGGAAGGTAAACTAGAATTTGACAAATGATTTTGTTCATGCATAGTAATTTTTAGTTGCTACAAAAAAAAAAAAAAAAAAAAAAAAGGCGGAGGGGGGGGGAGAAAGAAGAAGCAAAGGATTAGATTCAAAAGCTAAATCAACACAATCTATTAAATATAACCAAAATTTAGAAAGCACCACATCATTATTAAAGTGTGATGTAGGTGAAGTTGACAATGGCAACTCTGACAGCTGGACTTGGCATAGTGCTGAAAAAGGCAAAAATAAGACTTATCTGAAGGTAAATACTAAAACCTTTTATCAAGAAACAACCTCTGGATATATAAGATAGAATATCCACATATTAGTTAATTATTTACAGTGTAATAATTAACTAGCATTGTATAATCAATGTGTATAAGAAGGACCCAACAAAATATTGAGATAAGACATTTAAAAATGCTCATGTGAACACAGTTTTAATTTTTTGAACAGAAAGGTTTTTTTTTTTTTTTGGGCGACATCAGATTTTAAAATGACTGGATTATTTTTATGTACGAGGGGGAATAGGGGAATGGTTTGAGAAAAATGAAGGAGGATGAATATTTGATTCTCTACTGCCATTTGATGATGAATAGAGTGAAGGAATAGCTTCAACCAGCGAAGGAATAGTTTTACATTTATTTGACGACATACCAAGCATCATCAGCGATGCAAGTACATCCTTCTTTTCTTCCCTGTTTGAATTTTCTTGTCGTTGAGTAAGTGAAACGATAGATTCCACCGTTTTCAATACTTCGCTCGTTTTGGATAGCAGATGAGTAATGTGATCCAGCTCTCTTTGAAGCTTATCTCTTCTAACTTCTAAGCCCTGTTGAAACTGGGCTGGATCAAAGAGCATATTAGATAGAACAGAGGAAAGAGAGGACATGGCAGGTAATTGGTCTGACTGTGAAAGTTTTAAAAGAGATTGAATAGCAGAGGATAAAGCAGTATCACTGTTGTCTGTTTGTTTGTGCTGTTGTGCTGTTGGTTTATGGTTCAAAATCATTTGCTGTGACAAGTGGTTGAATCTTTTACGTCTTTTGATGATATTTCTTTTCATTGTCACTGGTCTTTGAACATGATGAAGCTTGAAATAGAGCCCACATGCATTACATATCGTATTTCCCGAATTGTCTCTTCGCCAAAGAGGTGTGGTCACTGTCTCGCAGTTATGGCATTTAACAGTGGGTGAGGGTAAGGTGTTGCATTGTAGACAACCATGGCAATTGTGTTCAGTTTGCATTATGAAATAAAATAAATAGATGGAGTAAAAAGGAAAAAAAAAAAGACTCCCCCCCCCTTTTATATATTCTGGAAAACGATAAGATATCATTGTTATCGCTCTATTTTCTCCACTTAAAACGTTAAAAATATCACGAAAAATCACGAAAAAAAGTTCTGTTTATGACATTCTCCTTAGTATGACAATAACAGTAACCTACGTCTTTATAAATTTCTACCATGTAAACAAAAAAAAAAAAAAAAAAAAAAAAAAAAAAAAACAAAAAATTTCTAATATTTACATATAATTGCATCTCTTTATTAGAACGGAGTAAGTACCAGGGCATCTAAATAAGGTAATTTTTTCCCCCAAGAAATAGTTCGAAAATCATGTGTTATTACATGATAAACCAAATATTGATTTAAGAAAACAAAATTATAGCACTTGTTATGACTTACCCCGTTCCTCCCGCTTTTTGTAACTGTAAGTGATAAGGAAATACACCAAAATAAGTGTGGGAAAATAATAATAATAATAAACTGTCAAGGAAAAGACATGATAAAAAAAAAAAAAAAAAAAAGATAAGTTTAGTAACCGGATTATCAATTGAACATTTGGTTTGAATGGATAGGTTTGCTGCTCTTTAACTAATATTCATGTATTATCTATCAACACTTCTTTGGTTTAATGCACAACTAGTACTGATCTTTAAAATAAAAGTTGAACCCTAAACGCCTTTCCCCACATAATTACTTTGATTGGTAATTTTAGCTTTCTCACGATCCACAGGTTCCATTTAAAGTAAGCTATCATTCACCTTATCTTTTTATCACCAAAAGATAAGGCGTTCACGTAAGCACATGTGTTACGATAAACAATTCGGAGGCTCTTTTCTTTTTTTTTTCTCTCGTCATTCTTTGGGTGAAAAGAGTATATGAATTTTTATCTATCTGGATACTCTTGAGAAAAAAAAAAAAAAAATATTCGGTGTATCTGACCTAAGGCCGCTGATTTTTTTTTGAAAGCCCAATCACGCGTAAATCGCCTTTGATCATAATGTTTAGGAGGATCGCTTAGTGTTGTGTAGTTTATGAAATGGTTCTATTAATTATCAACCGGGCCTAAAAAAGTCCCTAACAAAAATTCGCTGTAATTATAATTAGTTTGGTTGATACATCATAGGTAATCTTTGATCGTCATCGCTTTCAAATACTTCCTTTTTTTTTTTTTTTTTTTTTTTTTTTTTTTTTTTCCCTCCGTCCACCGAATCTTTGTCTGCTCTCCAATTATCACGATTGTATTACCAATGGGGGTAACCAAGAAAAATTTAAACCGCCTATACAGCTTTCATCTATATCGTTATTCAACACATAGGATAGGGTTGACAAGGTAGTAATACTTTCATATTAAAATGAAAAAAAAAAAAAGATAACATAGCTGCTTTCATCCAGGAAATTGCTCAAGTAATATGTCAGGTTGCAGGATATAACTTCAAAATTATAAACTAAGAATACTTTGTCAAATTGAACTGTTTTCTTTTTCTTATTATTTAAAGTCGCCACTATGGAGCAAATATTTGCAGAGTTTTACTACAATTCTGAATATTATAAGCGTCAAGTCTGAGTGTTATACTACAATTTAACAGAAATAATGAGCGTGTGATTGGGTGTAGACAGATGTACGGCCTTTACTCATTGGATTCTTTGTAAATCTCTTTTATTATCCCATTGGATCGTTATTCCCGTGAAATACATTAAATTATACAGAGGAGGGAATGGGAGTAATTCTTGGAGGCTTATATGAATATCTTGAGTTATTACAAAGAAATAGCATCTTCGGGAGGAGGAGAGGGGTACATATTGAAAAAAGAAAAAAAAAAAAAAAATGACAGTGAAATACTCAAGCTTGTATGTTTGGGGTGGGTGGGGTGGGGCTGATGCTCTATGGCGAAAGATTGGCTTTAATGCTATGAATGTGTTGATTACCTTATTCGTTCACCTACGAAAAGATCCATTCTATGCAGCTATTATTTTTGGCCTTGAATTATTATCGACACCGCTCATTATTAACTCTCTTACTGTACGTATATTATACCGAAGGGATCGTATTAAAGAACTATATAGCAATAGCCAAAATTCGCAGAAGCCGATGCATTAAACGAGGTATGGCTAGAGGCTTCAGCCTCACCCGTCGAATTCGCCGAATCCGCCGGAGAGTTTAAGGGAAAAACCTTACTATATAGTGCTTGCGCTAGATGTCGAAACATCTTGCTGGGATAGGGATAGCTGAGGGCACAGCTATTCTGTCACCCAGATTACCGCCTACAGAAGGAAAATAGGGGAAGGAACCCGGAGGACTGCGGTCCGACGATGGACGAACTGTGGTTGCGATTCCCTTCGTGAACTCTGTGCCAAAAAAAAAAAAAAAAAAAAAAAAATCGATGTCCTATTCACCACAAAAAAACGCTCACATTGTTAAAACAGCCAGTCTCAGGATCCGATAGTCGGTCTACCTTTTTTTTTTTTTTTTTTTTTTTTTTTTTTTTTTTTATGCAAGAGCTACCATGAAGAATTTGAGGTCGACCAGTTAATGCCAAAAACAATATCTAACGTTTGTAAATCTTCCTCATAATTAAGGATATGGTTCAGCAGCAAATTCCTCTATAAGTCTTGACTATGTCAGTGATCAATCAGTGACCTGTTAATTTTTCTTCCGTTTTAAATGATAAAATAGTCCCATTAGCTTGGCAAAACTTATCTACTTTTGTTGATGTTTTGGCTATCAACTTGAACGTAGAGAGACTACCATCTCCAGGTGGTTTAGCGAAGAAAGTGCATTTGCCAAATATTTTTGTTGAGGCTACTTTAAAAAATCGGTCTATAGAGAAAAAGTATATTTACATTTACACTTACAAATCACGAATACTGTTTTTTTTTTTTTTTTTTTTTTTTCATTTGTTTATTCTTTACAAAACCTTTAAAGTGTTAATATTTTGAAAGAAATTTTTGGTTGGAAAGATATCATGTATTTTTTTTTTTTTTTTTAATTTTTAGCCGTATAATCAGATTGTCGGTTTCTGCGTCAAGTATGTTTGGTAAGACAAAATGCTTCGATTTTTAGTTTGATCTTTCTGAAAGCATTACGACATTGGTAGCCAATGAAACTGTTTATCGGAAATAAAAAGCTTTTCCGATTCCGAGATCAGGGCATAAACCATTTTTCAAGATTTGATTACAAATTTAACTTTTTCTTTTTCTTTTTCAACTATCCTCATGTCTTCCTCTGTAGAACAACTCCTAGTCCAACCATTATTGAGAAAGAACCAATCCGTAGCTTCTTTTGATAAAACGTCATTTCCAGATATCACCAATAACCAAAAATACCTAGCGAAGCAGTTGCTACATTTTGTGGAATTAGAAGACGTATATTTTGATGAAGAAACAAACGTGTTTATCAAAAAATGTAAAAAAAAAAAAAAAAATGAACAATCGCATTTGAAGTATACGCTAACTTTTTTTTTTTTTTTTTTTTTTTTTAGTGATTGATTTTTTACAGCCTACAACGATGAGTCCCTTATCATGGATAAACTTTGCCGACATGAATTCTGCGGAGATGAAGCAAGTGATGAGTAGGTGTTCCTACAGGATGTACCTATCTTAATAGCGATCTAACTGTATATAGATCAAGCATCGCGTTATTTTGAAACTCGAACAGAAGATAAAAATGGTAAATAATACACAAAAATTTCCCTAAAATTGATTATCTGATCTGTTTAGTAGAACCTTCACATCACTTGGAAAATAAGGCGCACTCAACAAATACAGCACAACAAGAAAAAATAAACGAACGCTCTCAGTCCCTAAGAGACCTTTTTTTCAACAAACAAATCTTATTTTGCAGAGAAGATTCCCGCGCAGCACACGTCCTTTACATCTTGGCTGCATTTGCCAACCTTCTATGTCAACAACCTGATCTAATCAACAATTTAGTCTTCATAATAATATGTTCATCGCAAGTGCCTTCTCACGAACTCGAGGCCGTTCCTGAAATTGTACGACAAATCAATCAGCTCTATGGTACTACAGGTTTTGTACCAGTTCATTTTTATCATCAAGAAATAGATCAAGACGAACTACTTGCATTTATGAATGCAGCTCACATTGGCTTATGTTTGACTGAATCGTCAGTACAAGAATTTTCTCATCAAACAGGTCATCCCCGTAAAAGTGTTTTCGTACCAGAGCCTTCAAATATTCCCCGGTTGACTGAGGCTTTACAAAACGCTTTCATGAATTTGGTCAAGTAGCCACCCGTATTTATGCTCTTACATTATAACCTTTCACTGTACTCTTTTTTAATTTATATCCCTCCCCTCTCGCATTTGCACACACATTTATATTTAAAAAAAAAAAAAGCTTAAATAAATGCTAAGTTCTAGATATATATATATATATATATATATATATATATGTCAGAATCTCAACGCCTGTTTCTGTCACAAGCATGGTATGTTCAAATTGAGCAGATCTTTTACCATCACATGTCACAGCTGTCCAGTTATCAGGCCAAACCTCGTCTCTCCAAGCTCCTTCACAAATCATAGGCTCGATGGTAAAGCAATGTCCAGCTTTCATGACACCAATAGCTTTGTTATCTATAGAGAGAGTTTAACACTCGCCATGTCTGTGATAATTTTAATTTACTAGCATAATGTGGTACGTTAGGTGCACAATGGAAAAGTTGATTGATACCATGTCCACAAAAGGTACGGACGACAGAAAACCCATTCTTTTTGGCGTGTTCTTCAATAGTCTTACCAAAATCACGGTATCTGACACCAGGTTTAACTTTTTTTTTGTTTTGTTTCATGTTTAGTAATTTTCAAATGTACATTTGTTTTGTTTCTTTACCCATAGCAATTGCCTTTTCCAAACATTCTCTAGCACATTGTACGAGTTGCTTTCCTTTATCATCTACATTTCCTACCAAGTAGGTTTCATTTAAATCACCATGGAAACCACCATAGTAACATGTGACATCCAAGTTGACAATATCACCGTCCTTGAGGGGACGCTTATCTGGGATACCGTGACAAATAACTTCATTGACAGATCTAGATAATAAAAAGGTATAAATCATCTTGAGTTACTAGTTGTTTCTTACGTGCAAACAGATTTGGGGAATTTGTAATAATTCAAAGGAGAAGGATAAGCCCCACGTTCGATAGTGGCTTTATGAACAATTTCATCTAACAATAGAGGTTTATATGGGTCTTATTATTTCTCTTTTCTTTACCTATTTCATCAGTGGTGATACCAACACGAAGAGCAGCTGCTCCAATATCCAATACTTCACGAGCAATCTAAAAAAAAAGAAAAAAAGTTTTAAATTTCCATCCTATTAAATCGCCCAACTAGGTTTTACCTTGCACACTTTACGCATTCCTTCTATTTCTTCGGCGTTAAGTACCTTGATGCTGGAACTTGCTCTCAAATTCTGTTCTGAGACAGGAATACTTGTATCGGCGTAATCAGCTAGTGTTGTTTCGAGTTAGCAAAAAAAAAAAAAAAAAAAAAAAAAGAGTCGTTATATATATATATATATATATATATATATATATAAATGGAAATCTGATATTTACGACGTTCAATTTCTTTGGGTACTTCTCTTTTGGCTGAAAGAGGATATATGGCTTGAAGATCTCCTGTATATCTATAGTTGGGAAATGGGTTGTGTGGTTCACCTAATTGCAGTATGAATGAAACTGTGAGCTGTGGTCTCGAATTTACTTTCAATTTTGGCTTTGTGTGCCAACTTGTGTTGACCCTGAATATATATATATATATAAAAGGGTGTCAATTACCAAAATAAAGATATTATTCTATTATTATTGTTACCCAGGTCTTCTTGAAGCATTCTTGCGAGCAAAAAAAAGAACCTTCAATTTTCAACTTGATGCAGGTGGGGCATTGAAGTGCAGCTGGCTTTTCACAACCTTCAGTCAAACAAATGCTGGTCATTTTTATTTTTAACAAAAAAAAAAAAAAAAAAAAAAACAGTTTAGAATCAATAAAAAAAAAATGTTGTTCGTTCAGTTTTGGACTGCTTTTCTCCCCCACTTGCCTGTCTGAGAATAAACTAGCATGAATGTAAAGGTTTCTGACACAAATGCAAGAGCCTATTTCTAAACAATGAACGTATCCTTCATTCATAAGCAAATGAAGTATTTCAAGTAGAAAATCTGGGGGAGGGGGTGCTCTTTTTTATGTATCTATCTTAAAGATAAAGCTGAACTTCGTGTCATAGGTATTAAATCACCTAAACGCGTCTGACTATCTGAGTTGTTCAAAAGCTGAAGAGATGTTTAAAAAAAATGAGACGTCAAGCTCTCTTTCTGTCTCTTAGTTTTACGGTCTTTAGTATTACTCAAGTGGTATTGTTAGCCTTTTTTTTAGGCATGCTATTTTTATAGACATCTGCCATAGATAATGAATAAACAGCGGACATGTTTAAAGAAGACAACCTGACTGGGGTTTCTTTAATAAAGAAAAAGAAAGCATCAAAAAAGGATGTAATGCTAAAAAGGTTCTAAGAAAACTAAGATTGTGTGAATAATATAAAAAGAAAATAGGGCTGTGTACACCCCCGCAGAGAAGAAAAAAGAATTATATTTGATAAATAAAAGCTTTCAATTGTACGATATCACACATTACCTGCAGTTGCCTTTTCAAAATAATAATAATGATAATAATAATGATAATAATAATGATAATAATAATGATAATAATAATGATAATTATAATAATAATAATGGTAAAGGGCTTAGTTTTTGTAAAACATATATTATTTTAGTAGTAATTTTTACTATCCCTTTCATCGTTTTTAAACCAGTAGACATAATATTCATAATTATGCAACTTTGATCTAATAGTAATAAGCACACCTGAATTAGATGTTATTTTGCAGTAGAATAGAGATCATCTCTAGTTGTACATTAGACCGGATGGGAGTTGGTTTTAATCAAGATACAATTTACAAAAGAACTATAAATGACCCAGTGACTTGTTCAAATCTGAATACATGCCTGAAAGACATGCTTTTTTCTTAAGAATACTCCCTAGTCAGAATAGGCAAGTATTCCAATAGGGATTATCTCATCAAATGTAACTAAAAAAAAAAAAAAAAAAAAAAAAAAAAAAAAAAAAAAAGAAAAAGATTCGCCACCTTTATTCTTTATCTTTTTTTAGACTGTGCCACAATGCAGGCTAAACTTAAAAACATATGCTCGGTTACTTTACCCACAGACTTCAGTTGACATCATGGGATCCCAAGAGAATGACGATGCTCCACGACAGAGCAGTGATACGAGATTGTGAAGGTGAAAGAAAAATAAATTATATTTCCTGAAACAAGTACAAACAAATAAAGTTTCAAAACGTTCTACAGAACGCTTTTGATAAGTGTTTCAGTAGTCTGATGCAGAATGAGGAAATTTCCGCCAAAATATGAATTTTCATTTAACTATTCCAGGGAAAGAGTAATCTTCCCAGGGGACCGTGCCCTCTCATTTTAACTATAAATACCACATTTTCTCTTATTATTTCCTTTCCGTCCTTCTTCTTTTTTTTTTTTTAAAAAAAAAAAAAATAATAAGAAATAAAGAAAAAACTAATGCAATCAGTCGCAAATTATCATTTACTTGGTCAAGGAAAACTAATGTCGATTTCTTCTATTGTCGCATCTCAAGAACCTATCCAGCGCCGTGCACATCCTTATCATCATCCAGATCATTTCCGTTCCCCTTCTCCTGGATTCAGCTCGTCATCTTCTCTTTCATCTCCAAGGATCTTAGAAGAAGAAGAGGCCCCTTTGACGTTAGAAGAGCGTCGATTGAGAAACAAAGCAGCATCTGCCAAGTACCGCCAAAAGAAAAATCAACAACAGAATGAGATGAAACACACAATTAGTCGACTCTCTGAGCAAAATGCAGTACTCGAACGCCAATTACAGGAGCTTCGGATGGAAAATGAGCGACTAAAAATGACATCTGATAAATTGAGGGGAAAGATGGAAGCAAGGAAGATGATCAAGAAATGGATGAGTAGTCAACAATCTTATGCTGATGTTAGTGATGATTTTATCTCTGAATGAATATATTATACCCCTCCCTTCAATAGATGTACATTATAACAATAAATCCCAGTTTTTTATTACACAAGAGGTGAAGATAATCCCATTTCTGCGCCAGTCACCTGCAGACATTCTTGTATCAGACTGATGACTACATCATCTTCGCATGTAATCATACTGCACAAGGATGGATATAAATAAAAAAGATGTGCTCTCGATCCAGACAAGAGTAGTTTTTTTACAGGATCTTTAATCAAAGTTAGGCTTTTTTTTTTTTTTCTTTTTTTTTTTTTTTTGCAGTAAACTTCTTGTACTTACTTGTGCCTTCTTCAATGGTCAAAATATTTTCTTGCATTTTCAATTGAATGGATTGTCTCAAAAAGAATAAAATTTCTTCTTTTCTTACTCTATAAGCCCAATAAGTAAACCAGTTTTTTATTTTTATTTTTTTTCCCCTCTCACCGCATCAAGTACCTTGGGAACGGACATCTTCCTAGCAATGGTTCATCTGCTGTATAATTTCGAAGGATGGTCTCACATCGCTCAAGTAACACAGGAATGGTCACTTTGGCGATTCTCTTACGTACTTGTTGACAATCTAAAACAAATAAACATCAAATTTTTTTTTCTTATTTGTCACAAACCTTCTTTTTCAGCAGAACATAACGAGAACAAGGATAAAAAGGCTGCATAAGCAAATGCCTCTTTCATCACCGGTACAATAGTTCCTGTCGTGCCCATGCTTTCTTCTTGTTGTTCTACATAATACAATCTTGAACTTTCTCTAATCACATTCACCAGCTTTTGAATCACCTCAATTGGTACACGCGGTTGCATATAGACCACGATATCATTATGTATCACATTTAAAACAGAGATATCAAAATGTTCGTCTACGTCCAATTCTTCCAATTTCATGTTTTCAGGAGGTGAACTAGGTGACAACAGACTACCTTCTAAAATGTCTACCAAACTACGCCAAACTCCAATAAATCGTTCCAGCGATACTTCTTCTCCAAATTCTGCAAGCGTTTTTAAACCTAGCACCAAGATATCTAATAGTCGATCAGTCGCCAACTTCCACAGGGGCGTTCTATCATCATTATGTCTACACGGAGGTGGACAATCATATTTGAGTTTCATAGGTAATCCATAAGCCCCAATGATGCGCTCAAATACTCCCTCTGTATACAAACTCAAATTGTGTACATGCTGCCGGAAAAGCTCAGAGACCCATTGACTGCATGTCTTATTTAGAGCTATATACGTCACCGTCGAGAATTTGCGTTGACTGGGTGGAATGTACCCTTTACTTTGTTGAGGTGCGCTCAAAAAGGCCAATGTCATATATTCTGCTAAGTCAGCAATTACCAGAGGGGCAGCCCCAGGCATATCCAAGTCCAAAATTTGCACAGCCTCCAGGACAGCTTCTTGCAAGGGAGAAAGATGGTCGATATCAGGTCTGTATTGAGGACTGGTTGAATAAACAAGCACATTTCTCAATACGTCTAAAAGTGCACTGACATCTTGAAGGGTCAAGGTATCTGAGATCAATCGATAGAGAGTGGTAAATGTTGAGACATACGCGGTTAAAGTATCTTGTGTGAAATCGTCCGAGATAGGTGCTGCGCTCGAGGTCGACAAAGAAAGGGTGAGAGATTGAAGTTCGTGTTCAAGTGAGTGGTTGGTGGTGTCTGTCACTGTTTTATTGATACCATGACCAATCACTTGCCAAGTCTGCCAAGTACGACGCCAGAGAGGTAACAATTGCACGTGGTCGAATTCAGCCGGAAGATCCACGATGGATTTAAGACTCTTAATACTTGCCAACGAAACTTCTTGACTGCTTCTTAAACATGAATCTTCCAAATGTGCTAAAAGCAATGTAAAGGCCCGTGTGAAATGTTCAAGCTGATAAAGATCATTTAAAAAGTCGTGAAAGAGGGTCGAGAGCCCAGTCAAGATTAGCACCTTGGTCTCATCCCATTGTTTGTCCGCCGTGTCTCGTGAGTGATGTAACATGAAGCCGCTACTGTCTCGTTCGGTTTGTGATTTGCTGCGTGACATCTTAGAGGCTCGGATGGAAGACATCTTGATTGAGTCCAAGAGTGGGAAGAGTACCTTCCAGATACAAGCGTCCCATAAATGTGAGCCCAGGACATGTCCATTCATGCTGATAGTTCTAAACAGGGTCTGATTGGCTCCATTGCGAACTTCCGGGCGTCCATCGGTACAAGTATGTGAAAGTTGTAAAAGAAGCATCATCCATAGGACACTGTAGGTCTTGGAGGATTCTGTACTGGCTTCCAGCAGACTCACATCAATATTCAACTCACTCTCCATTGGTTCGTTCCACTTATCTGTTTTCTTAATCAAATCCATGCGTCGGGTCTGAATAAAATCAGACAAATTCCACAAAAGTCCAACAGCTGTCAAACTGATATTCAAATCATCGCTCTGCATACCAAAGGATCCCAAGGTAGCAATACACTGACGAAGACAATCGGGCGATAACAATGACAGAAAATCTGTGCAAATTAACTGAAGACTGGAAAAGGCAATTCGGATGGATCCTGCTGAGCTCACTTTGTTAATGGCGAGTGAATTAGTGGTGTCAATACTCGAACGTGGCTCATGCTCAATGTCAGATTCATACTCGGGCGTGCCTATCGCAGCCACAGCCACGTGGCGAAGCATATCAAAGATCAGGCCCCAACCACAGGTAAAAGAGTGACCAGAGGTTTGGAGTACATTGTTGAGTGTCTCCAAGGCCATACGTTGTACTTCGCTCGATGCTTTCATGTGTGCTTCTTGGAACATCGCTTCATCTTTGACAGGTGGATTATAGTTGATACACTGGTTGAGTGCTAACAACAAGCAGTTTTGGATGGTCTCATCCACTTGTTTATATTCTGACAGCACATAATTCATCACATCCACTATAATCTCTGCAATTGTCTCACAGCACTGTGTACGAACAGAGGCTGGTGTCAATGGATAGTTGGCTGTAGCAATCAAATGTGTCATAATCAAGTCCCATATCTTGGATGATTGACTCTTTGAGTTAATTAGCCTATTCATATCCAGTGTTGACACATATTGAAGTTTATCAATAGCAAAAGATCTTGTATTATATATTTTCTGTAAATTCCCAAATTAGTTTAATTTTCTGCTTTCTCTCTCTTACCACTCGCGAAGACTTGTGAAAAGATACAGAATCGCTTTCATTAAAGGGGACACCACTAATCTCAGAGCTCAAACGACATAGCGAGGTGGCAAATGCAATAAATGAATCCTCATCTAAAAGCTTGCTATTTTCAAATAATCTTTGGAACGAAGCACCAATGATAGAAACATGATCCGACGTGTCTTTTGAATTCACTGCACTTGAAGCTATTAAAGTGTTAATTTAAATATTGGAATACATCTTACGTACTTGAAAGACTCACACCTGTGGCTGATGAGTTGGTCATAGTTCTTCTCAAGCTTGGGGTGGATACTGTTGTATTAGCAGTAGACGAAGATTTAGGCGTGGGCCGATTAAACAATAAAAAGTCTGCGAGTTGAAAAGTTTCCAGCACAAGATACCATGAATTTCCCATCACATTACTCAGAAACATAGTAATATTCAACAATATGCGTAAGCTATAAAGATTCTTTTCGTTCAGGTGGATACTAGCCAACGCTTGCTGTTGTTGTGCAGGTAGTTCTAAAAATGAGGCCGCTGGATTGGATGTCACTGTAGTTAAACTGGTGGCACTTTTACTAAAACCTGAGGAGAGAATAGGAATCATAGGGATGGCATTTTTACACAAATTGGTGAGAAACGCATCGCGAGGGGTAACAAGGTCCAAAACACCGCACACATTGGCAAAGTTTTGGTAGGATTTCATAGTTGATTGAAATAACTCTTCATCTAAATTAGCTGTTAAATAAAAGGACATGGCAGCCAATAAACCAGGCCAGGCAACATTAGCCATTTCAGTGACAAGATCAAGTTCCTGTTTCAGTGGATCCTCATTGGTTATGGTTTTAGCTGATCCAGGCGAAAATCGAGATAATGCGAAACCCGCTAACCCATCCGCAATAGCATTTAAACACTGTAAAGCGAGATAGAATATGTATGTTTCTGGTATAACTGGTGATTCTGTTTTATCCAATTGATCAATACTAAATATGGTCAGTCTTCAAAATCAAGCTATTTATAAGCTTACCATTGGATACGCATAGTAGAGTATCCAACACCCAAGCCCTCTGGAAGGGTAGTGGTAGTTTGAGTAGCGTATGTATATCCTGTGCTTGATCCATCTATACTATCACGTCCAGATTGATTAACACCAATGGATTGTGGTTTTTCTGTGGCGAGACGTCCAAATCCAGTGATCATCCCTTGAAAAACATTAGTTGAGCTTTGAGGTCGATCGTACCAGTTGAAAATAGATCGTGTCAGTGCTGGATTATGACAAACATTTTTAAAAACTTCCATAGACAACACACGTAGCCAAAGTGGATTTTCTGGCTCTAATATTTTTACAAACATCGTCAAGAATACTTCGCACTCCATCACCAAGATCTCACTAAACTGCTTGATTAAAATATCAACCACTCTCGTCAGTCGCATAGTCTGAGAAAACTCATTCTTTTCCGAGAAATTTCTAATAAACATTGGACAGACACGTTCTTTCAAAATACCGCAAAGTTCTTTGTGCTATTAAGATCAATATCCAACATTCTCTGTTGTCTAATATTTACCTCTCTAAAAAGCGCGTAATGATTGGCCAAGACACTTTCAATGAGCTCGAGTCCAAATGTTTTTGAAAGATGATTCAATCGAAGGTATTCGGGAAGATCTCCGTTTGTTAGCAGACAGAGATCTTGAAATAAATAATAGGCATCTTTGGCGCATGGATAAAGTGACACCTTCTCTCCCGAGTTGATTTCTATTTCACACGCCTGAGATGCGTCTAAATCCTGTGTGTCCTCTTTAGTCACTTTATCAAATACAAAAATAACTAATTGTCGTAATGTCGCGGCTGCCGTATTGTTTACCACCATCGCCTTTGAATCTTGCAGTCGAAAACAAACCAAAAGTGCCTAAAGCAAATTAATGAGAGCAACACAAACAAGTGCTTACCTCTGCTAAAATATCATCGTGAACACTTCGATAATTGTTCAATAAAGGTAAAACAGTTTGGAGTATTTTTAGTTGAATGTCTACACCTTGTGAACTGATATCTGTCAAAGTTCTTAAAATCGTTCGAACTGATGTCTATTCACAATTGTTTTAATGGATCGTTTGTTTTTAGTTGAGTTGTTCGTACCTCTGGTATGGCGTGAAACAAGATTAGCTTTTGTATACATCCAATAGCAATTGTGATTAGCTTTATTTGTTTTGTCTCACAAGCTAACACGAAGGGTCTCAAAGCATCCTCGGTTTTTGCTAACTCTAAGAACGCTCAGTAAAAATATCACTACGTTTTCATTTACCATTAGCAATGCTATATCCAGGTCGTTCTTTAAAACTTCTTAAAATGACACCGAGCCTTTCTGCTGCCTAACAAGATTTTATTAACAACTCTCCAAAAAAAAAAAAGGTCTTTACTTCTTTAATCTCTGGATGCTTTCGTCTAGCTTCACTTGATAGCGTTAATAGCTCAGTTTGTAAAAACGCCGTAAGTCCACTCATCGTGTGAGAGTGTGTATAATCTCTTGGAGATGAAAGTTTTCTTTGGTTCTAATTCAAAAGAAAGGCTTTCTATTTTTGGGTTCCTTTCAACATGAAAGAAGCTTCGGGGATTAAACTTCCCTCCTCCTCCTCCCCTTAAAATGAGTTTAACTGGAAAACAGATCTCGGCAAGTTTTTGTCTACGTTACAATATATTCACCGTCAGTCTCACTTTGGTGAGACCAGTCCCAAAAATTTACCAGTCGAAGTACGGACTATTTCCAACTTACTCAAGTATTTTTTTAAAAAAATAGCCTATACCAAGTCAAAATACTTGGGTATTTGAACATGCCGATCTCAAGACTATGAGACTAGCAAATAAATACCAAGTTTCTATATTCATTGGCTGCTTTAGATAGAAGGCCGAATTTGTGTATTATGCCAAGGGCGAATACAACTCAGGCACATATCTCTATTGTTTCTATATGCTATGCTAAAAGTGGTTTATAACAGTTGAACTTGCAACTATCCGAACAAAGGATCATGCTGTTGCTGTCGAGCGCAAATTTCTAAAAGGTGACTCCAATAGTACTCTTCTTTTTATGGGTATAGGGAATGCTGGTACTGAGGTTGGCAGCGCAATTAGAGGCTATGATAGACGAGGAGAAAAATGGCTTCCAAGAATACATAAAAGATATGCCGTGACAATGATAACAGA